>VZZY01011092.1:77899-170814 GCA_013400335.1 Eurystomus gularis | reverse complement strand
CTCCGCCGAGCGGCTCCTGGGAGTGGGGGAGCATCCCCGCAGCCCTGCCTCACCGCAGCCTTGCGCCCCTCGGGGCCAGGGCTTCCTCCCCCCACGGTCAAACCGGAGAAACCTCGCAGCCTCCCAGCACTCTCGCCTCGCCCACTCTTCGAGGGTAACTCCGGAGCAACCCCTCCAAGGCGGCTGGTAAAATAGCGGATGTCGGCGCGCAGCGTGAGAGCGATGCCCCGGGCAGCCCTGCCTCGCCGCGCCCGGCGGGACCCCGCTCACCGCGGGCATCGCTGCCCCGAGACGCCGTGCTCGGATGGAGCCCGTTCAGACAGAGGAAAAAAAAGAAAAACAAAGGAAAAAAAAATCCCTACAAAACCATCGCTGTGTTAAAATCGCGCTCTCGCTCCCAAGGCAGCCGGCAGCCTGTCGGTCGCCGCCGGGGTACGTACCCTGCCGAACCCCGCGCCAAGGTGGGATGCGGTTCTGCTCCGCTCACCATCGCAGGCTCCCAGATCTTCCCCCCCACCCCTCCTTTCTCCTCCCCTTCTCCTTTTCCCTTTTTCCTTTTGGTAAGGCCCCAGACGGCCATCCTCCAGACGACACCCCTCCCACCCTCTGCCTCTTCGCCCCGCACGTACCTGGTGGTAGGGAGTGTAGGCTGCTGGGAAGTAGGGCTGGGGAGGACCGTAGACCTGGTACATAACATCCAAACAGCTCATGGCTGGCCGCGGCCGAGAAATATTTTTTTTCTCATCAACTCGTGCTCTTGCAAAGCGGAGCAGTGCTTCGCGGGAGGGAGGTTCCTGGGGGTTAAGAGGCACCACTCATTGGTGGGAGGAGTGAGGGGGGATGAGACCGCGCTGGGCTTGGATGACACCCCTCTCCCTGCCCTCCTTCCCTGCCTCCCTCCCTCCCTATAGCGCGGCACCCTCCAGCAAGCGCGGCGGGGCCGGAGGGGCTCCTCGGCCACCGGGGGAGTTTCAGCCCGGGGCCCGGTGGGCGGTAAGGGGTGGGGGAAGCCACGAAGAGCCCCTTCGACAGCCGGGACTGCCCGGGAGCCACGGGGCGGAGGCGCGGCGGGGAGCTGNCGGGGGCTGCCCCGCCGCCGCCGCCGGGTCCCTCCGCGCCCCCCGCCTCGTCGGGTCCTGCTGCCGAGCGGGGCCAGGTGGGGCTTTGGGAAGGGCGGGGATCTGGGGAACCCCTCCAGATCCCACCAAGTCCGGCGTCCGCCGGAAAACGCTGCCAGCAAGGTTGCGGGAACGGAACGATCTGAGGAATCGAAGGAGGAAAAACGAGTTGTTCCCGTGGAGGAATCTCCCCAGAAATTCTGCATCGTTGCAAATGCCGGGAGTGGCGGTGCTGGGGCATTCAGTAGAAACCAAACAACGCCGAGGGCACGTGAAAACAAATTATCGTGAAGGTAAACTGGATTTGCTCCCTAGCTTTCTGCTAAGACACACAGAGGCGTAAAGAAGTATCTTAACTGCTAATTTTGACGGAGATTCATAGGAAGAGGATCAATTTCTAAGAGAGATCTAAATTCTCGTTCAATATCAACCCTTTGAAATACTCAGCTTCATGGGTACTGTGAAAAGAGACCCATTTTAAGTTATTGTTTAAGCGTTTGTAATAAAGGAAAATAACGGAAAATATGAAAGAAATAATATTACTTGGTTTTCAGATGCTGATTGTTTACAAAACTATGGGGAAAAACCTGAAAAGAATAAACACTTTCAATTTTGAAGACTTGGAAATCTTTAAATTATTTTTATCAGAAAATCCTCAAAATCAAAAATCAGAATTTTACTCTATTTTGTTTTCCCTAAAAGGTAATTTTTATATTTCAAGTGCTAGGAATTGTTCTGAATGCCTGACCTTTGCCAAAATCATATTTCAGTGCCTAATGAGCATAAGTTTCAATTTTTTCTGCACCAGGTGCAAGGTTTAAAATTCATATTCATACAATTTTTTTTTTCTCCCTCTTCTGCTTTGGTAAATTTGTTTTTCATACTGCAATGCAGCCTGGAATGATGTGGCTGTGGAGTTTAGCCCCAGCACTGCTCCTTCCTCAGCAGAACAAATTTTGTGTCCGTGGTTAAGAAGAAAACAAGGGAAAGAACTGTTGGTGTTAGACCTTAAAAAAATAAATGTATCTCATACTGTCTCATTTCATTTCTCCGGAGTAGCAAGCAAATAGGCACGGTATGGGGAAGGACTCTCTCTGTGGCTGGCATCCAAAATAAGGCAGTCAGCTAAGGAATACCCCTCCACTCTTCACAGCAAGAGGCTGAGGGACCTCACTTGGGACTATGGGATCTCCCTTCTCCTGCATGTCCCTGCTCTCAAGAGGTCGGGAGCTTTCCCACCACACAGAGATCTGTGCCTGTTTCATAGGTGACAATAAGCTGGACAACGTACAAAAAAAGGCCCATGTCTCAGAAAGTGAGTCTATTTGAACACGTTACTCCAAAGACATGGCATACCTGCCTGCTGTTTGTATGAGATCTTCACCAATGACTTTGTGCCATAGCAAAGGTAGGACCTGACACTTGCCAAGGCTGAGCATTTGCTTCTCATGAAGAAAAACCCGAAGTATAATAGCAACATGTGCAGCTGGGTGCTGTGATGTGGCACATGGCCTAGCTTGTGTCCCTCGGAGGGCTGTATTTGAGGGTTTTACCTCACACTCAAGTAGATATGTTAGAGGAATCAGGTCTAATGCAGCTCGATGTGGATTCAGTTTCTTTTATAAACAGATATTCGACTGTAGAACTGTGCAATGTAAGACAAGAGCAAACTTCAGCGCCTGAATTCAGAGCAATACAAACATTCGTGCAGAAGTGCTGGCGTTATTCTGCATTCTCGGTGCACTCTGTGAAACCAGTCCTGGTATAGGAAATCATCCTGGAAAATGAAGGTCAGAAATTATATTCACTAATGATCTCACAATGTGTTTACAATTATATATAAATAGTTTTTCTTGGTCGTAACTGAAGAATTTTAGGTGGGTTGAGTCACACAAGGAACTACAAAGGCTTGGGAAAAAACAGCTGAGAGATCTCAGGGAGAAAATTATGGCAACAATGAAGGAAAGAACACTTTTAGGAAGGACATGGGTTAAGAATTGAATGTGCACCATAGAAGTGCTGGCATGGGCCTACTCCTATGGTCATACACTAGTAATGTCTCACAGCAGTAATGCAAAAAGAAAATCTTGCAGTTAGGAATAAAGAATTATGGGTTCTGATAAAGAGTGAGATGCAGAAAATTACAACTTGCCTTGGAAAACATTCTTATAAGCAAGTCAATGTTATCTTCTAATTAGGCTGGAACCTTTCACAAAAGAAGAATTGGGTATTGCTGTGAACAGCTCACTGGACAGGCAAACAGATCATGACACTAAACATGAGCATTCAGAAAGACTGGGACAAAAAAGTCACGGAAACATGATAGCACTGACCACATTTGTTGCTCACCTTCCCTGGGAATCCTACATCCAGTGCCAGCCTGCCAGCACCCGGTGTGCAGAAGCTGGAGCAGTGAAGATCATGTTCAACAAAATGATAAAGTATTTATTAGCCAGAAGGGACTTTTCTGTTTTTTCAATCTGACCACATGCATACTTCACGCTGTTGATAATATACTTTTTTAGAAGCTGAGGGAGGCTTTTGGTGTTTCCAGAAAGGCTTGCTTTCCCAACTGGAAGATACCACGAGGTGAATGGAGAATCAATTAATTGCTGCTGTGCTTAGCTGCCTTCAGTGTTTCTCCCTTCCAGCTTGAGCTGGGCTGGCTTCAGCTTCCAGCTGTTGGTTCACGTAATGCCTTACTTCACTTAGCTAAACAATCCTTTCATATGTAATATTTTCTCTTATGAAACTTATTTTATTCCACATAGTAATTTTTTTTTTCTGCCAAATAGATGCAGCTCCTTAATATTCTACAGCAGTTTCCCCAGTCCTCACATAATTTTTGTACCTTTTTTCTTGGCACTCTGTGCAATTTTTCAACATTGCTTTAAAAATATTGACACGCAAACTTATTATTATTCCAACATCCCTCTTGCTGAAGGTACATACAAAGTAAAATACCTTCTTAGCAAGTGATGCTTATGGTTGTGGGGTTTTTTTTTGCCACAACACAATTTTAAAGACACATCATGTTGACATGCTTTCCCACTGTGATCACCACAGTATTTTCAGGATCACTGTTACAAGTTTGTAAAAACCACAGGCTGCTTGGTGGTGTGGAATCTGGTGGTACAGGGGTGTTTCTGATGTTTCTTGTGAGCTCTTACATAGCTGAGAGAGATTGCAAGTACCCAGACTGAAAGATTTGGTGATCCTATGCAAATCTATGATGCCTACTCACGACCCCTTGGAAAGCCACGCTTTCAAGGACCCTTTCCATCACCTGCCTTCCTTGGTCTTAGATGTACAATTCTGCAAATGGCTCCATTCATGTGTTGTTTGTCCTTGAAAGTGCCAAGGGACTTAACAATACTCTCAGGTCTTTCCATACATCTCACCTCTCACTTTATTTACTAGCCTTCCAGTCACCATGTTACCTGCAAAATTTATTGATGTGATTTCATATCAACTCTTGAGTTACCAGTGAACATCTTGAATAGTTCAGAAAGTAGCTAGTAAGAATACTACTATATAGTATTCACATGATATAATCCTACACAGCAGTATTCATACTCCTAAATACTAAAGATTTTCTCTTGGCTCCAGTTTCATGTAATTTTTGACCACTTGCTATGTGCTTCGTTTATATTGTGCAGTGCCTCCTCGATGAGATGATAACCTAGGTTTCACTAGGCTTTCTATTTCCGCTCTCTATTTTATTCTCAAATTCTCTGTCTGAAGAATTCAGCACATACTTAACTTGAAGTTGAATGCACTGCTTATGTGTTTACATGCGTCAAATTTGGCTGAAATGAATTAAGCTCAATATTGCTGTTCTTCTTTCTTATCTTGTCAGTCTTTGTGCTCAGTCTCCCTAAAAGCTTTTTGGGTTTTTTCTGGGCTTGGCAACGGTTACCATGGTGTTCCCGGAGATGTTTTTGAGGTGCAGCCTCTGGATCTGTATTGATGGAGAAGACTTTAGGCTCAAGAGGTGCTGGGTTGGTAGTTTTCACAGGCACTGAATTAGTTGAAATTCAAGATAAAAATCAGTACAGTAAAATAGCATGAGGACACATTTGCTGACTTCCTTGTCTCCTTCGTTGTGCCAAGGAAACAAGTTTTATTTTTTATTTTCAACCTCAGAGACATTTTACAGTTTATTTAAAACTTCATTTGAGGATGTGCTTTATTTTTTTTTCTTTTCCTTTTTTAGCCTATTGGCTGGAAGAATTAACTGTTAGCTGCTAATTAATCACACATACAGATACTATTTGGTGTGCGTTTGTGTATGTGACAACACATCTACTCCAGTGACATGCTCTGCAGCAGCTGGAATGTGCACGCTGATTTTTACTCCATGATGTATTTACAGGGGAGCTGCAGCCCAGCTCAGGGGGCAGCATCTGGCGTGTGTCACTCACCCATCCTACCCAACCCTTATGGGCCGGGGGCATCACCTGTCTCTCCTCTACTGATTGCGGCAGATGAAGAGATCATTATGCAGGGCTGGAGGGGAAATCTAGAGCTGTCATGAGGGAATATATCAACATGTGTGAGAACACACTGAACATATTGAAGCTTGATTTTGCAATATGAAAGCTCATGGAAGTTTTTTCATGAATCCTCTCAGGAACAGGCTCTGTTTTGCCTTTGGAGGTAGAGCTAGCAGATTTTCTGATGCATGTATTGTGGCACATTTGGATCTGAGCTGAATGACTGTGCACTCATCTCCCCCCGCCAGCGCTAAGCCACTGGCGGGTAAATCCAGCTTGTTCTGAGATTCATTCACCAAGACACTCTACAGATATTTTTGTATTTGTATAGAAGATACATACTACATATTTCCTCTGTGCTCAGGACAGAGGGGCAATTGCAGAAAAAATGTTCCCTGACAATCACCCCCAAGAACAAAATAGATTTTTTCTGTTTTATTGTATTTGTCTTTTTATTGCTGTGATGAAAAAGTAGATAAAGACTGTGTCTGAGCTCTGTTGAAGTTTCTTAAGCATGAGCCCTATTAATACAGTCACAAAATTCTTGATGTAATTGTGACATGTAGATCCTCCGCAATTACCAGTCTCAGTGATTTTGATGGTACATTTGCATGCTTTGTTTTGAAAAAGGAAGTGGTTTTATGTGAAGGCCTTAATTCCTGTAAATGTTTTCTTCTTAGAAGCGTCTTTCTTTCTGCTTTTGGAGATAATATTTCAGACAGAGGGAGGTAGGTGGCAGAGAAAGACTGCAGCTTGAGAGAGTAAGTAAGTGGCTCCATGCAAGGAAACAACAAGACGATCAGGTTTCCAATAAAGCACAAACAGGTAAGTTATATGCTTTTTTATCTGTAGAGGCCTTCCTATAACACAGACAATATGAAGATGGGATGAGGAAAAGAAAGACTCTTGTTTACTTCCATGATTAACTCTTCCTTGAGTGGAAACTTTTAATCCCCAGAGTAGGCAATATTCTATCATACCAGAGGGGCTCACTGGTTCAGTTCTGTTTTATCCAATGCGTATTTGGCTAAGCCTCGAAAAAATGTCACTAGAAAATGTTAACAGAGTATATTTTAAGCAAAATAAGTGCAAAATAAAGGAAAAAGAAAATTCATAGCAAAATACTGGAGGTGGAGCCATGGTACAGGGAATTGTGTTCTCATTGCCTGGAATTGCCCCAAATAACATAGCTCCTGGATTGAGTGTAAATAGGTGTGATTTCAGGGCTGGAAAATATCCTGACTTTCTGAAACTGAACAGAGCCCACATTTAAATTTTTGTTATGGCCATACTTCACAGAGAAATTAGTCCTGATATTTGCAAAAGTCAACCTCATCTTTAGAAATGAAGTTGGGGGAAAAAAAAAAGGAAGAGTAAGAGAGCAGGAAAGGAATAAAGGAAGATGCTGCCACTGCAGGTATGTGTTGTGTGGGGGAGAGGGGGGCAAAATAAAATGTCATTTAATTTTCATAAGAATAATAGGTAATAATACCTAATAATACCTATTAATAATACCTATTATTAATTCAAGGGAGACCTTATTGCAGCCTTTCAATACTTCAGGGGGGCCTATAAGAAAGATGGGTACAATCTTTTTTAGCAGGGCCTGTTGCAACAGGACAAGGCATAATGGTTTTAAACTAAAAGAGGGTAGATTTAGACTAGATACAAGGAAGAAAGTCTTTACTGTGAGGGTGGTGAGACACTGCAACAGGCTGCCCAAAGAGATTGTGAATGTACGATCCCTGGAAGTGTTCAAGGCCAGGTTGGGTGGGGTTGTGCACAACCTGATCGAGTTAAAGATGTCCCTGCTCCCTGCAGAGGAATTGGACTAGGTGGCTTTTAAAGGTCTCTTCAATGTAAAGCATTATATAATTCCATGATTCTATTGTACCCCAGTCCACTGGAAACCAGTGTATACATGGTCATATTGTAGCCCAGCTGGAAACTTTGCCTTAATTTCATATTAGGATCTGTGTAGATTTATCTCACTTAATATGGAAGAATAAGAAAACAGTATGCAAATGAATTATTTGTAATAAATAATAGTGTTCCAGACTCTATTGGGACATATACACTGTGCCCCATGACCAAGCTTCTACACAAAATTACTAGAATAGGAAAGAAATTATGAAATCCCATGCAACAAACACACTCTCAAGGGGAAATCATAAAATGTATACCAGAGAGCATGTGCTGGGATCTTCACACAACATAGTTGTATATTTTAAAGAAAGATCTTTGCTCATGCTGAGGTAGGCACTTTCTTGAATTGCAACGTGTTTTACATATGCTTATAAATCAGTCAGTGAGCTGTCAGAAGAGGTAAGAGATATCAATTTAAAGAAAGGAAGCCATCTCATACTTCTGCCGTGATTAGGCTTTTTTCCTTAAAGGCTTGCATGGATGAAAGAACTTTTGGTCTACTGAGTTGAACTGGTGAGATACTATGCTATCACATCAAGTTTTTGAAATGTAGGTCTAGTTTATATATCAAGGTAAGAGAATGTAATTTTCAATTCAGAAATATTACTCAGCTGAGGAAAACGAAAAATTACCTTTAGGTTTCTGTTGAAGCTCTGTATTAGCAGGTAAGAGCCAAGCACATGGGTTGACAAATACTTGGAGCTGCTGCTTCACAAGAAATGAATAGTCAGGATTTCATTTAGGCTCAGAATTTGGCCTAACATTTTGAATAATGGTTTTCAGAAACTGATTTTTAACTCACAGTTTACTGACCAGATGGGAGGATGGTTTATTGTAGAGGAGAGTTTGAAAGCTGAAGAGCTGGCCAAATACAGAATGGAATGAGAAGGAAGCTCAAAGATGTTTCTGTGCCCCTGGCTGTTGAAATAATACAATTGCTGCATCAAATAAACTGGCTTGTCAGCCATTAAGGCATTGATTTTTGTTATACTTCTTATTGCTCGCCACAGGGGCAATTTTAGCAGTCTGTGTGACTTTGGCCTGATCTACTCATGACTTGGGAATAGACTGGGACCAGGCTTTACTGGTTTTGCTGTGCAGGGATGCTCCTGTCATCCAGAGCCTTCGTACACCTTCCTGGGGCAGGCTGGTACTTGCTTGCAAGGCAGCTGAAGCAGGGGCTGAGGGTGATTTCCAGGGAAATCAGAAAAAGGCAAGAAAAAGCTGTTGGGGAAAGCCTACCATCAACTCCACGCTTCAGAGGAAGAGCGGGAGCCTCGAGAATCCCTTATGGCTCCTCCCACTCCCACACACCCTGCGCTGTGTCCCAGCCTCCTGCACATCCGAGGACAGAAGCATGTCTTTCAGTATGCTGTGTCTTTCCAGCCGGCGCGTGCCAAGCCATATTTCAGTCTCTCGCCTTCCAGCACCATGCAAACTCCACAGTCCTCGCATTCCCACAGTACAGGACACCCAGCTCCTGTCCCTTCCTGTATGGAGCATAGCTTGTGGCCATGCTCCAGGGGAAACCATATGCAGATTAATGGGTGTTGTGCTCTTTTCCAGGTAAGCATCTTCTCACAGGGGGAGGAGAACTTTAAATATACAGCAAAACACAGGCAGGTGCCATGCTCCACTGACCTGCAAGTGCTATTACACTGTTTGAAGCCAGTGTTGGAAAAGATGTCATATAGCCTCTTTGCCCTTATGCTTTCTCTTGCCCTGTAGTCTGCATGGGCAGAATTATGGGTATGCTACTTATTTTCTGCTTGCAGGCAGTTTGGGGTATGTGTCCTGCTCTTCACTGGAGCTTCTGAGGTTGATCACCAGTTTTTTTTCATTTTACTTTTGTGCATTATCCTGGCACGGTATCAGAAGTCATTCACCTCATAGAAATAGGGTAGTGTTTGTCAGTTCAATTGCCCAGCCCAGGAATCCCTCCTGCAGTTAACTGGAAAATGCACATCCTTCCTTCGGTCTCAGCAGCATCCTAAGAGCAACTGCGCCATGGCTCCCTTCTCTATGCTTCTGTTATTTGAGAAAAGCAAGATGACTCCCACTCCATGAATTGTATCAGTGTTAATCTCCTGAATCAGTGATGCTGCCTCACAGCTTTTACGTAGATGAGAGAAAGTTGGCACAGGGGTAAAATGAACTTTCCAAAGGGCAATCAGAGCATCCTGAGACTGCATGTTTTCATCCAAGTACTTGTACGTACTTTAGTCAGAACCGTGTTTTCTTCTGCATCTGGGAAAGCACATGCTAAAGTAGTGATTCCACACATAGAAGAAACACTAAGAAGAAAAAAATACCATTCCTGTTGAGGTGGTAAAAAGACAATTATCTCTAAGTCAACACATTTTGGTTTTCAACTATGTTCCTCTGTACTCACTATTTATCCTAAAACGTAAGCTAATTACAAGTTTCTTTATCAACACAGAGTCAATCCTTTGCTTTTCAGAAAGAATTAAAGATATTTAAAATATGTATGAATACATGCATGAAATATATACAGTATCTTTCACACTGAAGAGCCCTAAATGCTTTGGAAGTTGTAGTTTACATGTCTACTAGACTGTTCCTATAAAGATTGTTTATTCACTGGGGTTTTGAGCAACCCAGTCTAGTGGGAGGTGTCCTTGCCTGTGGCAGGGGGCTGGAACTAGATGATCTTTAAGGTCCCTTCCAACCCAAACCATTCTATGATTCCATGATTTATTAATTATCTATCTATCTATCTATCTATCTATCTATCTATCTATCTATCTACATACCTACCTATCTATCTATCTGCCTATTATACTATATATATATATAATTGTCAGCCTGTATATAATTGTCAGCTACCTAAGCAGAAACAATTTGGAAGGGATTTCATGGAAGGGGAAGGCTCAGCACCTAATATCTAGAAGTCAAACCTTTAGGTGTAAAAGATATGAAAAAGATATGATGGGGGAACTTCTAAATTGAAGACTGGAAAGAGCCCTTTGGCTTACCAAGGTTGGGCAGCCTGAAAGCTAATATGCAGCAGATTCATGGCAAAGATTAACTTCCAATCTCTTTTAGGGACCCATAACATTTCCAGTTTGCTGTTGTCCTTTTTTGAAACACTTAGCCCAAACGTGAACCACTGATACTCCACAGCTCTACTGAGCTCTTTAAAAACTTATTTTCAAGGAGGACTAGAAGTCTACCTATGTTGAGAACACTAACATCTGTTAAAACCGCAGCACAGGTTAGTTGGTGTTCAGCTGTACAATGAGCACTACAGCTGATCACCATTTAGTTCTGTTGTAGTTGATAGTTTTGACAAGGCTTTCCCTGATGCTGTTGCTTTTTAGTGCTGATCCCTCCGTCATGGGGAGGAACTTTCATCTTATGCCCCTCTCCTGCACCAGAGTCATCCTTTCTACCCTTTTTGCTGGAGACAGCTGAAGTCTCAGCCTCTGGAGACCACAGCGTGGTTCTTTCAGTTTTTGTGGTGAGATCTTGCTGCACCTGCACCTGCAGCAGGTGCTCCTCACTTCTGCGGGCCTTGTTTGGATTAGGACATTCTCCTAGGAACTTGCACCCTCATTTCAGCTTTGCCAGCATAAGCAGAATTCCCAGCATGGATGACCAGCTAGCTTTTACAACTTTCTTTGACACCATGCTATGTAAACCTACTCAGGGCAGGTCTTGTTGATGTGTGAAAAATGCTTCTGACAGCCTGCTCCCACCTGCACTGAGTTTCACAGACTCACTGACTCCCAGCAAGCAGCAGCTGGGAAAACCAGGAAATGGTTTACCATAGTCAGGGAAGGGAGAAGAAAAGGAGTGGAGGAATTGGTCTGGTTTTCAGAAGAACAGAAGTTTTCAGAAGTACACTGAATGAGGATTGGCACTGTGGGCCAACAGCAACTGCAGTAAGAATGACCCTGCAGAAACACTTGTTATATACACAGCTCTTACAAAAAACTGTTTTGTTGATTAGTTTATATATATTGACTTCTTCTCAGTGTACATACAATACATGTATATTTGGCTTTTCTGGGTGAATGTGGATTGTGACTGGTCAGAATGGTACACCACTGGCATACCAGCCACGTGGGATGTACTACCAAATAAACATATTTTGACATGCTATCACAAATGGACAGTTCACTGCAAGGAAGACAGTAAAATTGGTTAAAAAGTGTACCCAGGTTCATGTATACAAATATACGTGTACACATGCATGTGTATATCTACATTATATATGGATAGATGTACACACACATAGTCTTTTTCATTCTTGAGCACCATAATGGAAGTCTGGAGATGAAAATTGTCAGCAGTCAAAAAATTGTTCACTACAAACTGGGAAAAGGGTGCTTTTCTTAAAAAATGGTAAAACCTAGATTTCAGTTGAAGAACTGCCTCAACATAAAGCATGTGGCCAGGCCGGTAGATGATGCTTCTCTGAAACAAGAAGCAGGTTCTTTTTTCTCTCCTGGAGTTCATGGAAAGTGATTATTCCCAGGGAGCCTCTTCAAGGGAACACTTTCCCCCGCCTCAGTCTGCAGCTGCTACTGCACCGCGTACCACTGAGTTATAAACAGTGACTGGAGGCATTGGCCAGACCTATGGGAAAAAAACCCAAAGCACTGTTCATGTTCACATGGCAGTGTTTAGTGGAAGTGTAGCAACTGCTCATACATTGGAGAAAAGCTAGTCTCTGTCTGTTTTCTGCAAATAAAGTCAAATGTCCATACCACAGAAAGTGAACTCCCAGGCCCACTGGTAGCTGTCTGTGTTATTTCAAAATCCAAGGCAACTGGGACTGGGGATATTTACAGCCATCCATGAATATTCTGGACTTTTAAATGTCATTGAACTGTCTTGATAAATTTTTGTTTCTTTTTCCCCAGTTTTTGCTTACTTCTAGAGCAGGTTGGAATGCTCCCGTTTTTTCCTGGGCCCAATTTTTAAACAAATAGGAAAATACTGAGCAAATATGGAAATATGTTAGAAAAACTATTCCATCTCCATTTCACCTCTGGAAAACCCTTCCACTGGCCAGCCTCACCTGTGCTAGAAGATTACATCTGTTAGCAAACGAAGTTCTTGGAAACAAATTCTCAGTGCATATGGCACAACCTTAATCTAAATAATGAACTGTTAATTGAGGCAGGCACAGGGCAGGGTTAGGAAAAAAATGGGATTCATTAGGAAAGGGATAATTTAGAATTAATGCAGTGGAAGGTCATCAGGCTATAAAAGTAGTTTTTAACCACTTCCTCTTTCTACACTTTTCTGGATCTACTTGTTTGCCTCTGGTTGAGTGAACAGCCAACGCAAAAAAGGGCAGCTGGGCAGTTGGGCACAATGCGGGGTGGCCCTCAGGCAACTGTTCCTCTGGCTAAGTGTGCTGGAGACAATATGTTTGGATAACCACCTCTCATGGTTTTTAATAGCACTCTTGATTTGATCTCAAGTGATTCTTATAGTAGGAAAATTATCAGCTCCAAAGAATAACTACGTTTTTGCAAACCTCCCAGGTCCAAAGAAGGCTTCAGCTGGGTAAAGGATCTGTTCTGATCAGCATCTCCAAATATTCACTGGTCAACCAGGAGCTGTGGAACATGATGTCGTTAGATTTGGGTGTGCAATGGAGACAGATCTGTTGAGGGTAGATAGGGAGTGCACTGCATGAACCATAATCAGGCCTTGTGACATGCTTTAAAAAAACTGAGGATGAGAGGATTTCTGTTTTATTGCTGGTTTGGGAGGTGCTGGGAATGAAACACCTTTGACTTTTTGCTCTGCTTTTGCCATTGGGGCAAAATCTAGAGCAAAGAGGAAAACAATTATTCTAAAATTTAATTCTAGTGGTTTGTAAACTCCTGGTCCTAGCAGCCTGAACGCAGACACAGAGTGGAAAGCAATCCTGTAGCCCTGGACATGCCCCCAGTGAGCAGAGTCTTGTCCACTGACTCCCAAAAGGTTATTTTAGAAAGAAATGCTTGAAGCAAGATATAGAAATCGGGATCTCTATAAAATACACTTTTAAAGATGGTCTTGTATACAGTGGTTTCATGTTATATAATGGCATGTCAGACATGCTCTGTCCCCATGTGAGGGCTGAGCCCTTTTCACTCGGTGTGGTATGAAGCACACACGGTCCTGCGCTGGTAACAACTCCATGCTTTGCATGGACAACATATTTTGGAAGACATTGAGAGACTGGATTCAAAACAAATATAGAGAAAATAAGAAAGATGTAATGTGTAAAAGAGTATTTCACGCACGTCCAAATTATTCCCAGGCAAAATATTCTTGTGAGAAAAATAGCAGAGTGCAGGGAGAAAGGAAAGCGAAGTTTGGTGTGGTGGACAAAGAGCTAGCTCAGGCAACCTGGCCAAACAGCGGTTACTAGGCTGTAAAAAATGGACATGGCAAATGTACTGCATTTGCTAAAGGCTCCATGAAACTCCAGGGAAAACAGTGTGTTCACAGAGTGACTCTGCCGACAGCGAGAAAGTTTCATTATTATTAGTCATATGCTGAGGATGTCAAGGAATTTTAAGGCCGCACTCTTTGCATTTTTAGAGGTTATTAATGAAATAGCATAGCAAGGTGAATTACATTAAAATATTTTTCTAACCATTCCAGAAATCTTGGTCCAAGTTGGCATAGTGGGGCTGGCAAGTGGTGAACTTTTGACCGAAGCTCGGATTGCTGGGAGACACATCCTCCTTGTTAGTTTCGGGTGACAGTTCACTGTACTAGAGGGATCCACTTGTGTGTAAAGAGACGAGTGGGGGAGGAAGATTTAGCGCTGCATTTTCACAGGGGCAAGAAATTCCATCCAGCTCAAATGTGTTTTGGCCTGCTGCCCGGCTCCTTGTCAAACACATGACCATCACTCGGCTTCCTATTTCTGGCCTGAATCTGGATTCTGGGGATAAGCGAGTCCCATTAGTGGTTAAAATTAGGCAGCCGAGCTGTGACAAAACATGCTGACTCTCCAACGGGGGTAGACATATTTAAAAACCAAAAAAGAGCTAGACGCACCAAGATTTAATGTCAGCGCCATGTGTAATTCATCAGTTTGGGCTCCTATAGTTTGGATAGAAGCTGATCTACTTCATGGAGAGGACTTAGCAGGATTTTCTTGCTTCCTTCTGACCAAAGACTTCCTATAATGATTGCTAAAGATAAGATTATGCCAGTAGTTTTTTCATGGTAGAAATCTACAGACCTGGCTTCTCACCCTGTCATGATCTAGTTGTTCGATGGACGACTTCTCCTGACCTCAGACTGACAAATCCGGACATCTGGTTCACACAGGGCTGTACTTTAATTGGAAAAGTTTGTTTCCAATTGAAACAGCAGCAGACAGGCATTTTGGGTTGCTCAGCAATCAGAAGTTTCCCTTTGCCAGATACAAGTCAGTCTAAATGTTGGTGAATGTATGGATTACTTTCTTGGATGCAGCACTCTGATGGTCATTACACATGTTTCTGCTCCTACTATGCCTACCTCTATCTGCCTGGCTAGTGACAACTGCCCATGGCAAACTGCCTGGCAAGGTCACACACAGCTCTTTGGGCTTTATTGTACTTCACCATAGCCTGAGATGCACTCATTGAATCAATTCATGAAAGACCATAATCTGTGCTTGAAATCCCTTCCTAAGCCTTTTCTGTGTGTGGAGATATATCCAAGAAATCAGCTAGGGAATGTCAGGCTGGGTGAGCAGGCTACTGTAGCGGTTGGTGTTTTAATACATTACAGAGAGCTTAGGCATACATTTCCACATAGGCACTGTACCCTTCCTCATTGTCGCTAGCATTTGTATTGCTCACTAATGACTTTGAACTGATCTTACAAACCAATCCTTTCTGTTGTGCTGTTGTGTAATGAGTCCTTGCATTGCACAACTACCCACTCAAGCCAGCCTTTTAAACAGGTGAATTCAGTATATCCTACTCTCCTCTCCTCTCCTCTCCTCTCCTCTCCTCTCCTCTCTCCTTTTACTTTCTTTTAATTTCCTTTTTCCTAATGAATGCTTGCACAATATTTACTGTGAAGGGGACGTATTAAATTACACGCCCTACACCTCACAAGGCAGTCCTTACTCTTGTCTTCTTCCAGGCTGCTGAAAAGCCCTAGTCTTCTTGGCAACACCAGAAAAACTCAATGGGAAGTAGAACTGAGATTCTCTACCCAGCTAAAATCCCAGTATTTGCAGGATCGTCTCTGTTGATCTGCTGAAACATTCACTCTAAGGAAAAAAAACTGCATGTGTGCAACATTTTAGGTCTTATCATCCTCCCAATGACCCAAGAGCTGCATGGCAATATCTACCAGTTGTGCTGGTGAGGAGGAGCACACCTGACTGGAACTGCCTTCCTGGACATGGACATTGGGCACAGAAGCCTGGGCTGGTATGAAATACCCCTCTATAGGGTCAGGCACCCCCTCACACAGCAAAAAGGCTCAGAGAGCTCTCTGGGATACTGGGCACATGAGGACAGGGGATGCCTGTTCAGATCTCTGATGACTGCATAGAGAAATAACTAATGTCTCAGGGAACTAACCCCCAAGCTGCTTAAAAAGGTGTGTGTTGAAAATGAGACTAAAATTTTACCCTGGGGAAAACATGGTAGGTAATTCAGGCTGGAGTAACACACTCACTGCAGAAAACTCTACAAAGGAGGCAGCCTGAGATACGTTGCTCTACCAGAAATTTCCAAGAGGTCTTCAGTTATAGCACAAAGCAAGATACTTGAAGTTAATAAGAAATACACTTACTAAACTACAGAGCAGTAAGAAATGTACCTACTGTGCTTTTGTAAATGTCTGCTGCTATTAACAGTCTGGTATTTTAAATGCTTCCAGTCTAATGAAAGCTTTGAAGTCAAAGGAAATACATCTGATACTTGTGGGCTGATTACTGTCTGTGGGTATAAGTGATGCCGCAGAGGCAGAGAAACTCCAAGTGCCAACTCAGGTGTGGCAATGTGTGTTACCCTCTGGATGGGAGGATGCTGAGGCAGATCCTTGGGCTCAAGAACACCGTGAGGTGCGGCTGGCTCCAAGTCTGCATGCAACATGGTACCCATGCTCACTAAGTCCACACAGAGCCAGATGGGTGGACATGGGGACTGAAGCACTAGCCTCAACCTCAAAGTAGTCATTTAGACTTTTTGATTATCTGGGATATTCCTGCCTTCTGCTACCTGGCACCATGGAGAGCTGGCTGTGCTTACTGGTGCCAGAATTTAGGCATCACAGGGCATGTGTGGGTGTTTTATCACACTGCCAATGCAGTTGGATTAATTAATATAGTCCAGATAGAAAATGGCATATAGGGTTGGATATTGTTTGGACAGAAACTAATTAAAAAACTGTTAGACCTTCAGGTCTGGTGCAAAAACCTCCTATCTTTTCTTTCTCTTTTCAGTGCTCTTCACCGTCAGTTAGCAGGGTCTCAGCTGGCTTCTCTGCTGTGCCTGACCTACAATATGCCAGCAAATTCCATGTGCTTTCAGGGTGCCAGCAGCTGCCACTCAAGAGAGAAGATCAAGAAAATTCCAGGCAAGGCAGAGCTGACCTGTCCAACTGGCAAGGAGGCTCACCAATGGGAGCAGGGTTAGAGAAGCTGCTGGAGTTAGACACGGTTTGTGATTATACATACATCCTCACTAGCGAGATATTAACTCTTGAGATTTTAATCTTTTGCTGGATATCTTTCAGTCAGGTTGTATGAAATGTTTCAATAGCAGAATCTAGAATTTCCAAAAGTGTGTAAAAATCCATCTGTAACACCTTTATTTAAAATATGCAGAGTCTGCATCTCTTAAAGTACTCTTCTTTGAGTCCATTAAACCACACATTATTAGTTCTGTTCTCTCTACTCTGAACATTTTACTCCCTCTGCAAGAAAAGTAATGTGTTTACTTATTAACATAAATTTCACTGCTGACCTTTCAGGCATCACTCAATGGTTTCTGACTGTTTGGAATTACAAGCTATTGCAAGAGATGCTATAGATTCCTCTCTCCTGGAAAAGTAGTATAGGATTTTGAATTGTTCATTAAATCATC
Source organism: Eurystomus gularis (assembly GCA_013400335.1). NCBI lineage: Eukaryota > Metazoa > Chordata > Aves > Coraciiformes > Coraciidae > Eurystomus > Eurystomus gularis. The sequence continues at coordinate 153,201 of VZZY01011092.1, read as the reverse complement.
ACTTCAACAGCATTCTCAAAGTAGAATTCCTTAGTTCTGCTTTTTAATACAAAAGCAAACTTTCTACTTATTCTGTCACTGCTGTCATTCTGCTCATTCAAAGAGAAAAGGTAGTATTCAATAGTATGTTTGTATGGGGTCTTTTGTGAACATGATGAAGGAGAGATAACATTCAGTTGGCTTAAGCCTATGGAAGAGCAAGGGCACAGAAAGATCATGAATGTCTGGGGAAGACCAAAAGATTGATACGCCCTTGAATAGTCCAATATCTACATTACTTATTTGGATTGAGCTGCTAAATAATTTCAAATACCTAAGGTTTAATTGAATAGGAGGGCTTTCTGTTCAATTTTTAAAAATCTATTTTTGTAGCTCTTGGGTCTCACCTTCCTCATTTGCCATTGCCAGTTGACCTGAACAGTGTTGGCCCAGTTGATATTTCCTGCCACCTCTGAGTTCCTTACTGCTTCCTTTTGACAGTGCATTTCCTATAGCAATAGTTTAATGGAGACTGACTTTGCTGTCAGTGAAGTAAGCAGGAAGGTGGTTGTGGCCTTCTGAAAAAGTTTTAAAATGTTTATCAGTGTAAATGGCCAAATTGTCATTAAGGCTCTCTTATGCAGACATGAAAGGCCTGTGGTCTGAGCCTGGTCACACACAGCTATTCATCTCAGTCTCCACAGTAGTAACAAATGTCATCTATATACAGAAGCTACTCACATATCTCTTTTGGCTGACATTAGTGATGCTTGGTTTTCTGGATACGTATATTGACTAATTGCAAGTGCCGATGTTTAAAGAGTCAGATCAAATAATAAAAGCTGATGGTGGCTGAGCAACACTCTGAGCTCCTAGGTCCCATAGAAATATGGAAGAACTATTTCCATTGGTTTGACAGAACAGTGTATTAGACTTATAATGGAGACAATATTCCAAAAGTGCTTGTTCTCTACATTTGTTCTTGTAAACATGCCATTAACAGCACCCTTCACTGAAAACAACCCTTCCCTTCATCCTTCCTAACAAAAGTTGCTGGCGGAACAGAGGAAAGAAAAGCAAGAGGTTTAATATGGCACCTTGCAGACTGCTCTGAATTATTATCACAGTTCCATTCCTGCTTAAATCTTATGCAGATTGGAGCTCCTTAATCCATCCTTGACCTTGCCCACTTGGTGAGGAACGATTGCCAAGAGGTGGCCAGTTCAGGTTGACCAGAGGAGCTTCCTCTCCATGGTTGGTGAACATTTCTTGTTCTTCTTCCACTCTGCCACCCTAAAAGGTTAATGTCACTTTTCTGATTCTTGAGCTCTTCCAAAACCAGCTTCAGACATAGGTAGCTAAAACATTTTTCCAAACAGATGAAGAAAATGGGCTTAGCAGCCTCCTCTTTCAAAACATTTCTTTTGGGAAACAAGAACCAGTCTACAGGGTGAGAGGTGTGGATTATCTATGAGGGTAATGCAGGCTTTTTGAAGGAATATTAGAGCAATGCATCTTTGATACTAGAAATCAGGTAAAGATGAATGAAGAAATAATACATTCAAAATTCTGGTGAGCGGGGAGGCTAGGCTGGGCGTAATCAGATCCTTAACTGTGTTTTGTCTTAGGGGAGACTTTGGTATTTTACCCGTTTTCCCTTAGGTTACACACACATGCCTATATACCTGCATATGCTACATTTTACAGAAGCTTTGCTTCCCACTTGCAATGGGTTTGTCTGTTTCTAAAACAGTCTTGATCTGGTCCTTATCCTCCACACATTGCCACTGAAGAGTTACCACCACCATTCAATCCTGGGATATAGCTTCATCTTCGAATTTGAGGCTTTTTCTGTTATAGAAACCACCCAAGTAAATATTCTGACTGCATTAATTTCCTATTCTATAATTTCAGTAATAGTCACCATGGTTTTCCTTGTTTGTTTTTCCTAAGGACACTTAGTGCCTCACAAAGGCATTGTAACAATCACATCATGCAAACCATCCCTCTTGCTCTAAACACCCAGGCATCTTGTTCAACCTCATGTAACTGCTTTTCAAGAGCAACTGTAAGTGCTTACCCATTTTGCTGACACAGGCATAATCAATTAGCACTCACCTGACCCGGTGTAAAACACACTTTCATTCACTTGACATTTAATAACTTGTTATCTAATGCCTTGCTTGTGTCCTCCTAGGCATCCTGTCTATTCTAAGCATCCTGTATTACTATGGCCATGTGCATGTCACGTTCATATAGTCCTGACTTAAAACATTTTTCTCTGCCAGCCCCATGTAGCATTCCCATTTTTCCCCTTGCTTACCCTGAACATGACTTCTGAGTCACTGCACATGACTTTTTTATTTCCAGTCCTTTGCTGCAACACAGTTTATCTGATGAGATGTTTGCTTGTAAATTTTGGAGTTGCAAAGATGGAGAGACTTCATCCACCTGTTAATCTCTGCCTCCTTTTCTCTTGCCACAACACTGGAGGCACTTTGGTTGCTCTTCAAGAAGGTTGAGTGGGGCAGGACACAGGAGAAAACAGGAAACATGGCTGATGGGGGAAGGCAGTATATCTTCCCACAGCTGTTTCTGGAGCTCTTCTTGGTCCACTGTGGCTATACCTCCAGATGGCACTCTCCTTTCTAGCCTGCAGTTCAGGGAGCACATTCTTTCTTCCTAACTGAACCTGTGAAGCAGAGGGGCTGCATCTTCCCATTTGCAATGGGTTTGTCGGTTTCTAAAACAGGCTTGATCTGGTCCTTATCCTCCACACATTGCCATTGGCAATGTTACCACAATGTTACCACCACCATTGAACCCTGGGATATAGCCTTCATCTTCAAACTTGAGGCTTTTTCTGGAAAAATATTCTTTCTTCATCTCTCTGGTAAATGAAGTAATTAAAACCACAAGTATTTTTTAATTTACCCTCCTCTTTCATTAAGCCTCATGTAGTCTCTTCACAGCAGCACGGCTTACTGCCAAGGAGAGGAACTGCAGTCAAAGTTTGTGTACAAAACTCTGGGCTTAAGGGAGAGGAACAGAGATCATTAAGCAAATATAACAAATATATCTGGAAAGAAAGGTAGGTATTTCTGGTTCATCCTGGAAAAGGCAAAGATGATGGCCCTCAGCTAATTTTGGGGAGTGTGGAAGCTGCCTGTGTAATTAATGTAATACATGAAATTGCACCTATGAGTTAATTCAAAGTTTCTTCACAAGTGACTGCAGCATGACACCTCCCATACCCAGCATGTCCACTACCAAAAGTGGACAGTGGACTAGTGGACTGCAGTTATGCTTTTACGTCCTTCTCAGCAATCTTTTTGCCCTTTTATGATAGGAAGCATGCCTCATCCTGGATATTCCTGAAATCCTCCTGCTACAAATATTGCTCAGCTTCTGTTTTCAGAAATCCAGAGTTTGCCCCTTTTGCAGATTTTCACAAAGTGGTCTTCTCTGATACAGGGATTAATGTCACGAAGCTGAGTGTTGCCAGCCTCAGTACTACAACAGCAAGCTCAGTTATTTCAGGTCCATTTTCCAGGTAAATAATGTAAATTATTTTAATACTTTATATTCAGGCATAGTTGTAACCTATCACTACAGAGCTAGTATTTTTTCCCCAAATTGGAGCCTCATTTTATCTTAAAACATTAATATTGTAACTTTTTATTGAATTGGGCATAAGATGAGCTTGATTAGGAAAACAAAATCGACCTGCTTGAGCATGTAGAATAGCAAGCTTCTCCACGAGGAATGACATCACTGACTTGATGATACAGTGCTATGATGGGAAAACCTCCCAGCTTCACAACAAGGTGTAGGGTCAGCTATCAACCTGCAAGCAATCTGTAGCTATGGTTCCAGCAGAGTACTCAGTAGTGTTGGTGTCCAATGCAAAACCATCACGGGAGAAGCTGACATCAAGCAGGGGCTAGACCTGGTAGCAGGGAAACAGCTTGTACCTCTCCTTCAGAGTGAGATACAGGAATGGCAAAATACCCCCATGACTGATTATTTGTTTACTTCTGTCTCAGAATTCCCATTAATGTACCCAGGAATGTGCAAGATCTAAGATATTTCTTCACATAAAGAGGCCATAGTTGAATACTGTCTTGTAGATTTAGGACAGTGACACATTTTCACATGTGGATGAATGGTCTCACTCCAAATCACTCTGGAGCACTAGTTCTTCTGCTGTCAGTCTACTTCTCCATTTTTAAAATTTTACCCAACGCTGGAAATGTTCTACTACAATATCAAAAGCAGTGGAAATGAAAAACATTTAATCTTACATCTAATTAACAAAATATTACAAACATACCACTCCTTGCAAGCAAATATGCCTTGTATTGATTGTTCTTAAAAGCAAACTGTCTTGGGATGTGTGCAAGATAGAACTTTTCCTATAGCTGCAATCATATAGGCTGAAACTGTGGAACCAGATATTATAGGCCTGCTTCTCCAGAGGACAGGGTATTAGCTTTCTCTCTGAAGACTCTGACTGCACAGCCCAGTGTCATATCACAATTTATTCACCTTATTGAAGTTCATAGTGTTTTAAACACGTAAAATCCTGATCATATCTTTACATGAGCATGAGCATAAAAAACCCCACAGTTTGTCTGGCACTGCTGACATAAGGAGACACATCTCTTCATGCTTCCAATATGCACCCAATATACTATGGGTGTGTGTTTCACTGTGAAAGTGAAACTAGACAGAATGCCGTCTAAAGAATAAAGTGAGGTGACATCATTCCGCCTATTAAATTAGAAGTTTACTCATTGCCTCTTCAGGTCTCAGCTGACCCGATTTGGATTTTAACCAGCAAGTAAACAAGCCCTATTAACAACACTATTCAACACCACCTCTAGCAAGATGCCAATATGCTCGTAGTTAAACAGTATTTCAGACCATCAGCACCCAGTCACTAATTTAAAAAACTGACCTTTTACATTCATCATGTGGATGAGGCTGGTAAGTCAAAGGACAAGGAAAAATCTTATAAAAAAGGAGAAAGACAGCTGCCAAGGGTGCGACTGGATCAACTTCAGAGTAAGTCTGTGGAACAGAGTGGCATTTGCAAAGGCACTGGAGCTCGCATGGCATCAGGCTGGTGGTGGTGACAGAGCCATCTGTCCTGTCTTTTTTGCCCTTTCCTGTCTGCCATTAATTTTCCACAAAGGCTCCACGCGACAGTCCCCTCATAGTGACCATACTTGGAAACAAGGTGTATGACAGGCAAGGGGGAGAATGGCAATAATCTCTGAGAGCCCCTGCGTTACGGCCTGGGAAAAAAATAGCTGAGAGTTTGCAAAGTAGCAAAGAAGAAGTGAAAACCGAGAAGATCTGCTGACAGGAGGATTCAGCAGGCACGCACCCCCTCGTTACACGCGCCTTTGAATTGTGGCGCAGTAGCGGAGGCGTGCGCGCCTTGTGCATGCGCTGCCGACAGTAAACAAGGGAGTATTTCTGGAGCAGCTGCCTGTGTAAGAGGAGAGGTGCCTGTCGCTGTCCTGCAAAGCTACAGTTTTATAGGAGTCTGTATCTTACCCTTCTGAAACTCATTTCTTGCACTAATCATGCCAGGCCTTCATTCAGCAAACCATTCCTCGAGGTCAAAGCCTGTGTTTAAAGTGCAGATGTTTTGCTGAGCTGGAGGGGTAATAAGTAAGACTGTGTGCCATACTTTGTCTTTTAAAGTGAACAACCATCAACGTGACCTAAGCCACAGTATACACAGAAATTAATATAGTTTGCTTTATGTTCAGATTGGTGCTATTCTTAGCAGCAGGCAAGTCTAGACGTGTTTTACAGTGTTTGATTGCACAAATTCCAGTTCAGAAGATATTATGCTAAAATTCAGTTCTATCCCCCCTGTATTCAGTTACCATGTTCATCATTAGACTGTCTGAATATCTTACAGTATTGCTTCATGCAATGCAATTAACACTTATCTCACATTTATTCTCTCATGTTTTTCCCCAGAAGGATATGTGCAGGGGAGATGGCTTTTGTTTTGATATCTTAAAAGTAATATGCATGTGCACACCCACATGCACACACTGCCTTACTGACTCTTGAAGATTTTGACTGCATGCCTCATTCTGTGTGATTTAGCCATGAAGAGGGTGAGAAGTGGGTTTTTAATAAGACTATGACTGTACCTAATGATGAATACTCCCCCAGCCTTTACTTCAATTCCACACTACTGTTCTCAGGACCTAGTAGGATAAATGAGCTCATACAATGAGGTCACATTTTTATTTGATATTATTTCTGTTACACTGGAGATGTACAAGTGATTTGGCAGGAGCAAGGGACCTGCAGAGATGTGCTTCCAAGGGACTTGTATAGATACTCATGACAGCAGATGAAGCCTAGTACTTCTCAGAATCAGTGACTTTACTGTTGTTTTCTTCATTTCTGTTTAGACAAGGAGGGAGATATGTGAATTGTATTATCCTAACAATACCTGTTTTGCTTTTGGAATAAGAAAAATCTTTGATTCCTGTCAAGGGTTAGGGCTGGGCCAGCCACTAGACAAATGACAGATGTTCTCTATTAACACCTCTCCTTTCTCAAAGAGGAAGAGAAAAGGAATAAGGGGGAGAGACTTATGGATTGGAAAAGAAAACTAAAACAGCTTGAATCAAAAGAATAACAATAAAATGAAATACATACGAATATATGCAAAGACAGTGTTGAACTCAACTCCCTAGATGGCAAGTACATCAGTGTCACCACTGATGCTATGAACTAGGCACTGGGGAAGTCCCAGACTGGGCTCAGCACCAGATAGGAACCAGACTTAGGAGCTGAATTCTGCAACTGGATGCAGGAACACATGAATCGGGATCAAAGGCATAATGGACGGACCCCTCCTCAGATGCTGGCCATTGAAGAAGAGAGCTTGACTCTTGTGATCCATCAGCTTTATGTTGAATAAGATGCATATGGGGTGGAATACCTCACTGGTCAGTCACCTCCTCGCAGGTGCAGCCTTTTACTTTCTGCATAATCAGCATGGTGCACAAGATTTAGCAGTGACCTTGGTCTTCATAGGAGCAAGTATTAGCAAGAGCCTTTTTGCACACTAATCCTTTGTAGTAACTGTAAACATTGAACATTATCACTTGTAGAAGCAGACACTGTCTGCCAAAATATGCCATTAGCTTCAGAAAATGCTATTAGTTAAAAGAGACTTAGCTGAAAAGTAAAATGACTGAAGAGAATTAGTTCTGTTCTAACTCAAATCAGGACAATTCTTTCATTTCAACTTCTGAGATAGCCTCTGCTTAATAAAGTTGGTTATATCCCTCTCTTGTATCATGTATGTTCTAACATTATATGACCAAATTAACCATGACATGGTTAAACCAAGTGCTCAAAACAGCTTATTTGCTCAACAGTTTATTTCATGTATTTTTTAATGTCCTGGGTAATTTCTGCTGGCTTCTAGTTAGACCTAGAAGTGCAAAGACCTAGAAGCCACAAGAGACAACATTCCTCCCCAAGGTTTTTCAGGTTTTCTTGTAGTTCTTTATTTTCTAATAACTGAAGTTCAAAATGTCAAAGTGAGCTACTTAAGCTGTAGCCAAGCCCAAATTTTCTTAACTTTAAGAATGTTACTTATACTGTCTAATTAAAAAACTGGTGTATGTTTCTGGTGGAAACAGAAGAAACGCTAGTGTTCAGTCCTGAATGGTTTAAGGACACAAGAGATGTAAACTTGCAAGAGAAGTAATGTCTTTTAGCTGCTTGTCTAGCTATGTCACTTCCTCCTAGAAACTTGGTGTTTATATATGTGTTCTTTGGTTTCAAATAATGAAAACAGAGCTAATAGCTAATACTCAGCTTTACTCTCCACAAACATGTATGTGAAGATATTTTTGTATTGCTTACACTGCATGATATTAAGTCATTTGACCTAAGGATTACATGAATTTTAATAACACAAAGCTGCAAGTTTTCCAGTGAAGTAACATCATGTGAAAGGCTCAATTTTTATAGAGGGAAAATTGATTGCTTGATGTTCACTAGCTACATCCTTTAAGAAAATACTCTAAAGGTTCTCTCACTGTTCCTTCCAAGAGAAAGTATCTCTTATGTGTGGAAGATGTTTCCTTTTCATTTTTCCAACGCTTCCCAATATTTTGCACAGCTGTCCACAGCAAAAAAAATTGTGAAGAAAACAGCTTCATATTCTGAAGTTTCCAGCTTTTCGCTCAGACCCTCAGACCTTTAAGCAGCCTGCAGGAGTCCAGCAGAAGTGTTGTACCTCCCATGTAGTTATTGGCAGAGAGGATATCGTTAGTTGGAGTGTGTGGCAGCTGTACAAGAAGGCAAAGACCAATGGTGTTACCTTGCCTCTTCCCCTTCACTCACCTGGAGACTCCTGTGGAAATACTCCTGTGGTTAGTGCTGTGAGACTCTGCGTTATTTGATTTCAGGAGAGAGAGGGTCTTCCAGATAATCCATACAGCCTCACAATGGAAAATTTCACTTTTCCTGCTGATGCAATGACTTTTCAAATTAACAGCTATTTTGCACATACCTACCTGCAAACTGTGATTTATTTTTTTGTTTTGTTGGGTGGGGACAGAGTTACCAACATACATTAAAAGTATGAACTAGTAGCAGATAGTATTGAAAGTTCTGGAATATCTTACAGCAGAGCACATAGGAGACAAATGCTGGAAATGAGAAAATTGGTAGTTACACAAAGCATTCAGTTAAGTACAATACAACAAGATCTAAAAGTGGGTCTGCTTTGTTTCCATCACTTACTTTATTGTGTCAGGGCCATTTTGATCTGTAGCTTGGGCCTGAATTGGGCGACGTGATGAATATAAAATATGAGTCCCTACAGCTGAAGGTGAAGAGCTGCTTTACCATATTTCTATTCACTGTGAGACGCTCCCACTCACAGCAACTGATTACAGAAGTGCTAAACCTCATTTCAATATTAGATGCTCATTAATATTTTGTACTTTTATGGCCTGAATGTTTCCTCAACTGTCCTGGCACATGTGCAATGACAGGTCATTAGAAGCAACTGTACCAAAATTAGGGCTTGTCATTGTCAGAAATTTCTGCTTGCTGCTGATGCTAGACCACATCTGCTGGTGCTACAGCAAATGAGAAGTTCAGATGCACAGAAATAACCAGGAAGATGCAGGCAGTTTTGAGTTTGTATGGTCATATGGCCAAGTGTAGGCGTGTCACTCTCCATATTCTGGATTACGTGTTGGCCATCACTTACAGTGAGCCATCTTGGTTATCTTGCTTATCTGTAAGGATTCTCAATATCCTAAAGAGTCCGAATTGTTTTGACTCTTGTTAAAGATGGAAAATTAATGTTCACAGGAAACCTCTAAAGCGTGCTCTTTGGAGAGCATAGTAATTGGATTTACTCTTCTACAAAACTGCTCACTGAAATTGAAGACATGGAGAATTCACAGAGTTCCTGTGCCAGGCCTTCCCTTGTGACTTTTGTCAAACGGAGAGTTTGGGGCAGTTTTGACCCAAAGAATGTTTGTAAAATGCATTCCTTAACCAGTTTTACTCATCTAGATGTGTTTGTGGGAACCCTGTTGCTTGACCATAACCTGTAGGGCTTCACTTCCTTCAGTAGAATGAGAGCACAAGATTAGTAGAGGGAGAGTAAAACTACCTAGGGGGGTGGAAGTGCACAGAGGATGAAGTTACGTTTTCATAAAATGAATGGGAACCTCTGTCCCAGGCCATCCACGATCACACCACCTTTGGTACCTGTGTTGGCCGTTCAGTTGGAGAAAACCTGAGGAACCTACGTGGCTTGAGACACAAAGAAATTACATTATGAATGTGGGTAACACATATAGGATTATAGCACAGGAGCTATCCTGTACAAGGGGAGGGGTGGATTTGACAAATGAACTGAAAAGAGATTTAGAGATCCTGGATGGATACAGTGATGCACAAATAGAAGTTCATGAGGACATTACTTCATGGTTATGTAATGGAATCAGTAGCTGTTTATAATTGTCCAGCTGGACTACTTAAATGAACTGAATAACTAATTGAACTTGTCTCATGTTATAAACGTTTTTCATCTGGGTTTTTTTTCAGTGATCCCTATAATGTCATCGTGGCTAATTTTAGCTGCCATTTTCCCCTTGAAGATATTTACCAACATGGTGCTCTCAGCCTGCTGTAGTACAGGAAGTTGGGGCTGCAGGATGTCTCTCCAGGCTGAATGCTCTCCTGTCAATGAGATCAAATTATAAGTAGCTGCACTAATCTGCCTATCATCAGAAATAGCCAAAGAAAAATGAACAAATGTAAACATAAAAGGGAACTCTCATAATCTGCATACTTGTCATAGTTCACCATAAATCAGCTTAAATTCCAACAGGCTTGTTCTTTTTGACACAACCAGGAGGCTAGCTTCAGTTGTTGACATCTTATCTTCTCACAAGATACTGTATATTAGTAAAGTTAATTGACTAATCATTTTCATCACTGGGAGTGTAAGTAAATAATTCCATCTATTTCTACCTAGGCTTCTGTTTACGGTCCAAGGGTGCCAAGCATTCAGACTAAATGAAAATATACCCTCTAGTAACCATGAACGGCATCCCCCATAACAAGCTGTAGAAACTCTCTGAAGCATTGCTGTTATGTTGTGGGGAATCCTGAGAATCTTAGGCTTAACTCACCATGCCGGCCAGCCTCCTGCAGGGCTGGCCAAGCAGAGGCTGGGACAGGGGGGGGATGCATCGGGGCAGACCCATGTTAGAGAACCAGAATCTGTCATTTTGAGGGAAAGGTCTGCAAAAAATGAATCAGCAATGGCTGGGAATGTGCATGAGACAATATGGCAACACGCACTTCAACTAGATGAAAGGAGCTGGAGGATTATCTGATGTTTTCCATCATTTGGCGGTCCCTGCACAATCAGCCATAAATATTTTGTTCCTTTGACCAGTTTTTCCAAATGGTGCAGAAGCGAAATTTGCTGCTGCTTCTTCCTTGCCTATCTTTGCCATCTGGTGAATGAAAGAAAAATTGTGTGTGAATTAGACTTTAGCTGTACTTGTGGTTTCAGTGACAAGACTTCAGTGGGGATGACAGTTAGTAGTCGTGAAATTCTGCTTTAATTTGCGATTAAGATTTTCTAGGTGATGTAGGGCCAAGTTATCAAGTTACTCTCTCCACATTTGTCCCACAGGAATACAGGACCAGGTTTTTTTCCAGCTGTATACCAGAATTAGTTAGGGATTCCTTGATATCCACAGACTGCCTGTATGATGTGCTGTGTTCTGTTTCTTTCTTTGTGCAAAATTGTGGGAGTCCACAGCTGGTCTGAGGACTCAGGGATGGACCTTAGCCTTGAGCAGATAATGGTGTTTCCCTGAAAGAGCCCGGGAAGTCCTGAGGCTGAAGAGTCCCAGGGAGTGAAGGAGATAAGAGGCCTAAGGAGCAAATTCCACAGAACAGCAACCTGGCAAGAAGTCAGTGGTCACAGCAGGAGGGACAAGAAGAAGAACAACCAATCAGCATGGGTAGGGAGAATGGACTGAGCTATCCTACAATAATGAGAGCTTGAAGAATATGTGCTAGCAATTAGAAACTGTCGCTAGGTAAATGAGGTGCACAATGTAACCAATAGCGGAATAGCTTGTACTGCGTGCTATGCCAAAGAGATTATAAAAGAGTGATGTTTTACTAAATAAACGACTTTCACTTGATCACATTGATCATGGCGTGATTGACCTGAACTCCTGCACAAAATCTTACTTTGTCTAGAAAACTGTCTCAAGTTTTCTTTGGGCACTGTGTGTCTAAAAGATACAGCCTGGACACTGTCACCGATTATTACCGTGCTGTCTTGTTTGTATGACTTGCTCCAGAAACTTTTCCCTCTGAGTCTCCCAGTCTGTTTAGAGGAGAATGGGGTCCTGTGCTGGTTGATGTACTACCTTGATTACTTTGATCCTGGATCTTTCTGCTATGACTTCTTGCCATGAAGCATGTTGATTAGTGCTGGGGATTTTTGCAGTGCACAACCACCTGGCTTGAGACCACCAACTCGTTTTCCCTGCTGGGCTGCAGCCATAAGAGGCAACAACTGCTGACTGCTGCCGAGGCTGGCCTTGCTCACCCAGGATTTACAGGTAAAAGGCTTGCAGTGAAATGCTGAGACCAGAATCGTTCATTCTGTGCCACACAATTCCAGTCTAGCCATTATCAGCAGCTTTAGCCCACTCTCTTGCATGAACCAAACTAAACTTTACCTTTTCTACTCATCAAGTCACAAGAAGTGATGACAGCTAATTACTTCTGCACAAAATGAACTTTAAAAAACAGCTTTTTTAGATTTAAGAAGGTGAATTGTAATTGAGAAAAGGACCTAACCACATGTTTAAGTATCCCTATATTAAGCTGCACTTAAGGAAGGGCTTTCTTGAATAGACAGGGACATAAACACTTAGTTAAATGCATCCAGTAATGAAGATTTTAGTACACAGAGCCAGGGAACTTAGAGATTTGTGCTCTGAATGTTTAAGGTCTATTTCACCAAATAAAAAGGCTACTTATATTTTAATTTGAAGAAATAATAAGTTATTACAATGTGTTTTATCTCACACATATAGCATGTTCCCGTTTCCAAGAAACTCTCATATTAATTACCCAAATGAAGCCGTGTTGACATCTTAGCTTATGGATGTTTAGCTTATGGATGGTCTTAGTTTACGAGATCTTTACTACTTTTCTTCTCATTTTAGCATGCAAAAAATCTTTTATGTGGCTATATCAAAACACAATATTGTATGCTAGTCATATTTTCTTCAATCCAAGTTGTCCTCTGAGGAGCAGAGTTGTGCAAAAGGTGTGGGGGAGGGAGCTAAATGTAACATTTAATGGGAAGTCCATTCAAACCATCTAGCAACTGGAACTAATGGGGACAGACAGGGTTGTGAAATGTGAGCCTCCAAGATCTCCACTGAGAGATATCCATTCCACTTTGTCCTCCCAGGCCTTCCCAGAGATGCTGGGTTCTTTTCTTTAAATCTGTCCAGATATTTATGAGTAAGAGCAGTACCACAGTGATTTCTTTCTAAAGGTATTGAAACCCAAGAAATCTTTCCAAATAGAGAGAGTGTTTCTGGCAGTGCTTCACGCTCTTGGCTTTCTGAGGTAGCATGTTGCATCTTTTTTCCACCCAATGCAGTAAATGGGTCTCTGACTGTGATTTGATTCTCACAGAAAACAAAACAACTTTTTTTTTATGGCTCCTTAATGAAATGAGGTTTAATAATAGAAGTTTGCGGCATTAGAATTGGTAACAGTTTACCCTTACACAATCCTCAGGGATATAGCAGAGGTTAGCAGAGTAACAGCATCTTGGGCAGAGCTTTCTGTGGAAGGACAGCAGAGATTGTTATAGCTGATGAAACAGAGGATATTTTGATGAAGGAAAATATCTGCAGACAAGCATATACTGCAGGTTTCTGAGTCTAGTTCTGAACTGTTTATATACTGGACATGTAATACTACAGTATCTGAACACGTTGAACATCTGAATATCTATGAATATCTGAACATTTTATGTATGGGGGAAATTAAGTAGAGACACTTCTGTATGTTATTCCTGATCAGAATTCAAATTCTGAGTCCGATGTAATCAACCACCTTTAATAAATGGAAATGTGCTTTATTACTTCACTAGTACCAGAGCAACTTTGTATCAAGCTCAGTGTGAACACTCACTGAAACAGTACCAGCCTAATTCAGGTTACTGAGAACCCCATGGCTCTGGACACAGAGGACCCTGAATATGCTGAAAGGGACAAAGCAGCCTCTGGAAGTAGACAGGACAAAGGAATTTCCCTGGCTGGCAAAACCAAAATACTTTTACTTCAGAATGGTGGAGGGAAAGAAGAAGGAGTGAGGAAAAAAAGATGGTCCACAGATGCAGCCATGAAGAACTGCAGGCACTGCTGATTAAAGACTAAGGTGAAGACTAAGTGAAGTCTTCTGGGATGCCATGAGGATTTAGTCAATTGGATCCTGTGCTTGCCTCTGGGTAATGAGGCATTCCAGGCCAACTGCTTTGCGTGGATGAGATTTATTATTTTCTTGGCCACCCAGCTGGCTGGAAGATGGCTGGCATGGTAGTGAGAATGTCTTCTGGACCTAGTTTGGTGTACAGCATCTTTGATATTTATGTTGTATCATTCTCCTAACAATATCTGAGCTGGAAATAATCCTGATTGCAGGATTAGGAAAAAAAGAGTAGGGAAAAAATATGGTAGGCCAGAAAAGGAATTTTCATGAAGAAAAGCACTTCCATAAGATTGTTCCCTAGAGGCTAAGCCGCTTCAGTGAGTACAAGAGCAAGCAGGGAACTAGGTATATTGGGAAGTCTGAAGTGCAAACCCAGGGCACTGCAGGCTGTGCTAGGGAAGCTGGAGGCATTTATAGCTGTGGTGCCAAGGAGAAAATTTGCAATCTGCACTGGGGTCAAAAATGGTGTTATTGTTTCACTGGCCGCATTTATATCAAGAAAAGTTGTTTAAGAACAAGAAGGGTAATTTCCTTCAAATCAGAAGCAGTACTGTTCTAGTTTCTCCACTAACATGCTCAGCCAAGTAGACATGGAAGGGAAGAATAAGCATGGACTACTGTATGGTTTCACTTTTGTACAACAAACTTGAATAACATACCCACAGTATATAAACATTATATCAGGTTATAGTTAGAAAATGACATACAGCTGTAAAATTCAGATGCTATTCTGCCTGATATAGCCTTCAAATCACATTAGTGTTTCTACTAAACAAGATCTTACTTCTGTGAGTATCTTTGCTTGAAAATACTGTGCCCTTCCAAAAACAAAGCTCTTGCTCTTTGAATAGCGAATGTATATTATCGCTAAAAGTACAAAGAGGTGGAATCTCTCCTTTCATGCAAAATTTAGTGAAATCTTAACAAGAGTGTCAGGGTCATAATGAAAGCCTTTATGTGACTGCAACAATACATGTGCTGCATAGAATTAATTATTGAGACATGAAATGTGTGGATGATGTCAGCCTGGAAATATCTAATCAAGATGTCTGCTGGTAGGTTACCTTCAAACATGTAACCTACTTAACCTGTAATATAATGAGGATAACTGGAAAGCTTCAAGTAGCTTCCCAGCAACTCTGGGTATAGTTTGGAGATTATTTATGTTTAGCTAGTCTGGTATAAAGCTCCAATATGCCATACCCTCACCTGTCTGGATGGTTTACTGTTGACTCATAATTGTGATCAGCCGTAGCAAAAATGAGCTATTATTGGTATATTTTTTTAGTGATTTTGCCCAGAATTTATTTTTGGCTGCTTAAGAAAGCAGTTCAAACCAAACTTCACACTCCTGCCACCCCTCTCCCTGGACAAGTGATAAAGACGGGCTCACTGAGTACTGAAGTGCTGAGTTCAGTCATGCTCTGCTTAACAACTCAACAGGTAAATTATGGAGCTGTGCCCGGAGAGACTCTGTGTGCCTGCTGTCCTAAGAGATATCTGTGAGTGGTTTTCCTGGTTATGGATGGGTATTGTGAGAACTAGTTAACTGACTCCTCCCTTGTATATTTTCACTGATATGAGCTTGTCAAATTTTCCCTATTTACAAAATTCTAACTAGCTAGATTCACCTTTTACTAAGTAACTTAGCAGTGTAAGTCTAGAGAAAGTCAAGGATACTTGTCCATCCACTTTACTTAAGCACATAGGGTCTATTAGGTGCACATACAAGGGAAAAGTACACATCCAGCTGTAACCTAGATACTACAATTTAATAACTATTTGTATTGCCTTTATTCAATATTTGGATGGGTAATACTAGACCAGGTGAAATAATTATAAGGCATATGGATAGTATCTAGGGAAGTAATTTATGCTTGGTAAAAGATTGTCATGGAGCCTTGGACTAGTAGGTATTAGGTACAAGATTTGATCTTCCTGTGTCTAACTGTCATCACCACCAAATATGTCAGTAACTTGGAGAGAGAGCTGAGACTTTAATATTATGTGTATGTCTTGTTTAATTCTGTTTCTTGCTGCAGGGTCAAACACACTTAGCAGGAGTTGTTTCAGTTGAGCTATCAAAGCCCAACATTTTTCTGAATGTAACATACACGGACCAAGCAACTTAAAACAATGGGAAAAGGTAATTTAAAAGAATGAAGTCTCTCTGGGACAGATACTATGCAAAGTATTTACTGACTGGGCTAAATTGGCTAATTAGAGGTATCTCAGAGCTTACATGGTCTCCACCTTGTAGACTCTACTGTTGCTGTGTGACAGGATATAATAGCTCTTTGACACATTTGAAAATGCCATTTTTCCAGGGTCAATTTATTCCTACTTACCTATCCAGAAATGACAGTAATTTGGCTGGTCAATGCAATTCTCAGTTATATTGTAGCAGAGTAAACACCACCAATGGTTGCACAAACTTAGAACAACTGCACAGGCACCATGGATTTCTCAAACCTGGTCTGTAGTACACTGATTAAGAAAGGATCTATTGTATTGGAAAAGTGTTTACAGTCAAAATGAATGAAATAGGACATGGATAATTAGGATGGCCATATTACTGGAAAAGAAGCAGGGCGCAAGCTCCTAATTCCATTTGAAGCTAATTAGGTGGCCTGTCACTTTGATAAGATGTTTGGGCTCACAGAATCTGCTTTGTTGAGGGCATTTCTTCTTTAATTGGCCTGTCAATTACAATTTGCCATGAAATGCTGCAAACTGCTTACAGCCTGTTTTCAGTTTGTCTTACAAAATGGGTCCCAGAAACAGGGTTTTCTTTTCATTTGACCAAAAAAAGAGCAGTAAAATGCATACTGGTTGTTATTCTCCTGAGTTAACTGTTTTTTGCTATTCACTTTTCTGCCTTCAGGACTGAGCTATTGAAGTCTTCCACAACTTCAGAGGTAGGAGTTATGCTCATGATGGTTATTACAGTGGAAAAATTAGATACAAATTAAACATGGAACACAGAACGTGTTGCTCTTTCCTGGGATGATGAGCTGAGAATGCTAAAACTGAAAAAGAGAAGCAGCAGAAGAGGTGCCTTACTGGAACAAGACAGTTTTTACATCATTAAGCATTAGCTGAGGAACTGAAAATTAGCAAGTACTTTTCAGAGTGAGCATGGAAATAATCAAGCATGAAATAGCAATCTATTGACCTCTGGTAACTTGATGTCTTGATTTAGGCAACTACTTTACAAGCTTGACAAACAATGCCAGTGATACTGGACTTTTTGTGGCAGTTTGCTAGTTACTCAGATGAGGAACGGTCACCACATGACAAAACATTAACAGCTGAATCAAAGGCACACTTGGTCAAAGCAAAGGCAAGTGTTTCCAGTGTTGGTATTATTTGTTTCTATTTTCCTGGATGAGAGAGATACCTTGGCTAAATGCAAGGGTGTTGTATGGTCTTGCTGAGGAATAGTTTTCCTTTAGGAAGCAAAAACGGAGAAGAATTTGCTGTGAGTTTACACTGTCGACAAAGCCTATAGTGACAACCTGTACATGAAATTAATTCTCACTTTCCTGGGCATGCAGTGTCTGTATTCTCACAGAGCTGGCTGTAGCCAGTATCTAGTCTCTGTTCATATTCTGTCCCTTCACACCATTCAGCTGGTATGAAAAAGTTATTTTAAAGAGAATTCTATAGGAAAATCACCCTTTCTCTCTCTCTAATGACAGACCAAGCTGGCAAGAGCAGGAGCAGCAGTAAGTGCTCTTCAACTGTGTATGGAATTAAATGGGTGCCATAAATCCAGGAATAGGTATGTTGTGGATGTGGATGTCAAAACCTAAGTCTCTACTGTCCTCTAGTAACTCATATAACTATGGAAACTATTTGAGTTTTCAGGCTAAGCCAAATCCTCTTTTTCTTCTCTTACAAATTGCAGCAAAATATCTTGATCTTAGGAGGTGTGAAATGTGTTTTGCAAAGCTGCATTTGTTTGAAAGCACTCAGCCCAGTCTCAGGTCTGAATGAAGAACAGTTTGCTGTAAGATTTTTTCCAAAGTCTGGATTAGATAGAGAAACAATCATTCCCTCTCTGGATTTCCTTTCCTTTTTTCCTAAATCCAGGTTCTATTAACACATATTCAGCAACTTTCCTCTGCAACAAGATGTTTATATGTTTGTGGCCTTTGCTTCATTTTGAAACTAGAATAGTTCAGCTAGAAGAGACCTGCAACTATCACCTAGTCCAACAGCCATTTCAGGTTTTTGCCATGACTTGGATTTGAAGCAGGGTTGCTGCAGGCACAGGGCAGAGTAGTGACTGCTCTGCCATCATGATTGCCTGGTGACTGGTGCCACTGCCACGCACAGACATTGAAAGCTTGCCTCTTATTCTGGTGCTATGTCTAGTGGTATGACTTAAAATTTGATTTGAGTAGGAGAATTAAAAAAGCTAAATAAAATGATGACTCAAAATGCTACATGTGTGTCAACCCCTTGAATAGCTGTTTACACTCCTACTTTTACTATAAATTTGTACCTCATGGCTTCTTCGTATAAGACTGAGCTAGTCTAGCAGGATGACCTAGTTATTTTTAAAGCCCACTTATGTCAGTGCTCTCTGTCCTGTGACCATGTTGGCCACCATTATTTCAGGGTGAGGTCAGTCTTTTTCTTTGCTCCGGCCGCTTGCCAGTTTCTCAACACCTGCCTTGAAAGTGACAGCTCTATGGGTCTCCTCATAAATTACAAATCATGTGCCTCTGCCTTGATGCCTTGGGACATGCACAAAGTTAGAAACTGCCCTGTAACCCAAGCCCCGGGGTTGCTGCATGGGACAGCTGAGCAGCAGGCAGTGAGCCACAGCAGCGGGGGGCCAGCTACGCCACAGAGTCCGGGCAGCGCCTAGGCTGGCGCAGTGGAAACTCTGCGTGTGCCAGTGCCAGTGGGCATGTGGCTGTGCCCACTGACAGCCGGGGCTGGTCCCCAGCTAGTGGTCTTTCCCCATGGGGAAGGGTGGAGAAACCAAGCGGCTGGCGAGGGGGTGCTGTGGGTTTTGTGATGCACCTCTGCTCCCGAGTGCCTGGGATGAACTGAACTGGCAGGGATGGGACTGGGACCAGGGAACAGGTCTCTCTGCACTGAATGGACAATCCTGTGCACAGTTGTCACTATCCTTTGCCACCTCCCAGCTCCTCAGTTACAGCTCTGGCATATAATTGAGCACAGCACTAATTCAGTGATTTGTTTTCCTCCTTCCAGTGTGCACCGCAGACATTCAGTCAGCATACAAGTGCTCCACAGCCTGACACAGTCCTAAAGCTTGAATTCAGCAAAACACTTGGGTGCTCCCATTCCCCCAAAACCTGTCTGCTCAGTTTATCCTGCTCTCACTACCCCCACCATGCAGGTTACATCCACCCACTGTGTAACTCCTAGACAAGTCAAGCAAGCTGCAACATCCCACTGCCCTAATGTGGCTGCTCCTTCCCCAGATGTGTGTTGTCCCCCTCTGTGGTAGGATCCATGCCCTGTAGTGCTAAAGGTCTGGGGAGCAGAAATACCGAGCTGGGGCTGATAAGTAGGATGCAAAACAAATTTATTTGCTTTGTGAAATAATAAGGCTACATCTCTCACTTTTTCTTTTTTTTTCTGTTGGGGCCGTATATTACGTCTCAAATTGGCTGAATGGAGATGAATGTGTGAGACTTCAAAAAATTTGCTCTAAGTTTCGTAACATTAGCTGCTCAAATTCCTGCATGTGATTTATCTTCCCAAACACACTGGGAAGATATGGCATGGGGTTTTCACCTTTGTGTTGGTTTAGTAAAAGCTGCGGCTGGAGCCACGTGGCTGCGACACTTTCTCCCCTCCCCCTCCCATCTGCCGCGGGTTGTGGACAGAGAAAGGAGAAAAAAAAAGGTTTAAAAGTGCCTTTTTGAGCTGAGATAAGGAAGGTTTAAAATATATAAGAAAACAACATATAATAAGCACTTGCAGTTAACAAGAACAATATTAACAGTGAGAAAAGAGCAATACAAAAAAACCCAATACCAGACAACAGCGACAGACCGAGCTCAGCAAAGCAGTCCATACTCAACTGCCCCCCCACACCGGAACTGGCCCCGGGGCATGACATCAGCATGGTATAGAATAACCTGGCTCCACTAAAATTAACCCTGTCCTGGCCAAACCAGGACAACCCTGGATCTGGTGTGGATTATATTTTTCCTTCTAAAGGGTGATATCTTCTCCTCAGGGAAAAAAAAAAAAATAAATATATATATATATATCTGTGACCTCCAACTAACTCAGGGTAAACCTTGTAGGGATTTCCCAATCCAATTTTGTTTTCTGCAGTTCCTGAGCACACTGGCACCACAATAATGAAAAAGTGTCTCGGCATAAAAACATGGCACAGAGAAGGCACTATTAGTCAGAATGACAGAAGGTATTGCCTTGGAGCAGTCATCACTCAGTGTTTCTGTACAGACCAAACACTTTAGCAATAAGGTCCCAGTCCCATTCAGTACTTCCCATACTGTATCTCAAAAGAAATGCATAAACATCTATTGGAGTTGGAATGCTACTGGTAGCGCTGCATTGTGTATTTTGGCAAGTACACAGTGGTACTCTTGGTACATTCTTGGTATGCATACTCCTTGAACTATTCTTCAAGTTCTTTTCCTCTTCCTCTCCCAGCCCTGTAAGCAAGTGCCAGCACTGAGGACTCAAAGTCCCTTTTTCCAGCTGGCAGCAGCAACAACAGAGATAAGAGTACAGGCATACATAGTTCAAGGTCTGTCATGGTCTAACCCCAGCTGGCAACTAAGCACCAGACAGCCTCTTGCTCGCTCCCCACCCTGTTGCCTTAAAAACATCTATCACCCCACCCCTGCATCTGGTGACATTTCATAGGTAGATGGAACAAGCCAGAAAAAACTGTAGTTTCATAGTGCTGTAATACAAGACACACACACAACCCCTGAAAAGGCTTTCTTTAGGTAGTAGTATCAACAGGTGCAGGAAGACACCTGAATCTGGAAGAAAATACATCCAAGTGATTTCCTGCTGAAAACAGGGGTAAATTAATTTGTTCCTGCGATGAGGATTTGAAATTTGAACTTGATGATAACAAAGGATGCATACACCTGTTTTGGCAGGGGAAAAAAAAAAAAAAAGAAAAAAGTGTGAGAAATTGAAGCTCACCCTAAAAGCTGAACATCTAATTTGTTCTGTCCAGTCCCACCACGCTTCTCCTAATATCTCTTTCTTACTCTTTCAGGGAAAGGCTGAAAGGTTTGTCAGCTCTCCAGTCTGAATTTTCTTTGGATGTGAGCGAATTCCATGAACTAACTCTAGGGATGGCAAGGGAGGAGATCCCTAGTAGGGTAAGACTATATATGCATACAAGTTGGCTGTATGTAGATTTGAAAGGCCAGGTCTTGGAATTTTATGTTGAAGATTAGGCTACTTATCTTCTCTAGTCTTCTGTGATGCAAATACCCACGTCCATCTATGTCTTTTGAGAAAGAATAGTTTGCTATTGCTATTGTTTTCAGTAAAACTAAAAAAAAAGAGGAAGCAGTTGTCCTTCAGGGTCCTTGAAATGACCCATGTCAGCAAAGGGATTGAGAATAGAAATGAAGCAGGAGGAGCATCTCTGGGGAAGGCTGCTCCACCAACAGCAGAGTCAGGGGCCAGCTGCTGCCTCCGTGGTGTCCCTCTCCTGCTCATCCCACCAGGCACAGACTGGGCGGCAGGCCGAGCAGGGAGCGTGCCTCCTCTCCTCTGGGCCTGGTGGTGACAGCATCTCCTGGCTCCCAGCCAGAGTGGCTGTGGCCCAGAAGGAGGCATTCAGAAGTCTAAGAGGCATTCACTGGCCCAACAGCTGCTCCCAGGTCCTGGGGCAGGCAGTGGAAAGGGACAGTGAGGCCTGCCAGGCACTGGGACACAGCTCCATGGTTGGGAAGGGAAATGATGGGGCTGAAGGAATGCTCAGTGGGGAATAAGGCACAGTGAGACTAGGAAAAAAAAAATAGGAAAGAGTTCTGTGCTCATTAGTAATATGAAGAAGTAAATATAACTCTTCAGTACAGAAGGTAAATGCTTCTCACCATGTCACAGTTTTGATTTCTTTTTTTCTTCCCTTAATGGAAAGCACTCACAGAACTATCAACTTTTTGATAAACTTTGGAGAAATTTCACCTCACACCTTTCCAAATTTTGATGCAATTGCCAAGGTGATTTTTTATTTGCCATCTATGAGTGACAGTAGCAAGTATTTTAAATCAAAGCAGGTGTCACCCCAGTGGCAGCAGCACTACACTAGCCTTTGGTGGACTAACATGTTGTGTATGTCAGCTAAAGTTCAGGCTGAGATTGCCCTGGGGAAAATAAGACGGTCTTTTTCACACTGATCCAATAGCACCTACAGCGCTGTCTTCACCAGATCAGCCGTAATATGGAAATAAGTAATTATCCACTGGACTAATTTTTTTTAGGGAAAAAAATTATGCTAGTTGTTGAGGAAAGTAAAGATGATGGTATTTCTGCAGGTGAGATCAAACAATTCAGACAAAACAAGGGGCTCAAAGAGCTAATAGTTGTGCTTTTTGTCTTTAAACAGAACTTTTCACCTGAGTCAGCATGTTCTGAAATCAGTGAAAAATGAGACCTGCAAGTTATTCAAAACTATCAAAATCCTGATGCCCTAGGATTACATTTGTCTCAGAAAGGCAGTATTGCTTCATTAATTTAGAGCATGACAAGACATCAGGTGACTGCTAATTTTATTCTTGCTCTGTGATGCACCTGTGCCTCCAGAGACCTGCTTGTCCTTGAAGAAGTCATTTAATCTCCTGGCCCCTCCACTTCCCTTTCCTGTGCTTCCTCTTCTCACTGACTTCGACCATCAGTGACTGGGTGTGAGGCCCTTGTTTCAGTCTTAGCTTCTTGACCATCCAGTGTTATGGGGATGTAAATAAAAGCAATGCCATGTGAAAACACAGGACTGTTCAGTACTGTGCAATTTGTGGTGCTGAATTAATTATACACCAGACTAGTGGCAGCTGTGGAATCGTGGTGAGTTTACTGCACAAAAATGTGGTTTGCCTGTTGAAGCCTTTCCTAACTGTTCTTCACTGGGTGCAGAGTGTGGTTATGTTTGAATTCCTGTTGTTGGTAAGGCAATTAGTGTGGGACACAAAACAAAATGAAGCCTGCCTTTCTTCTGAAGGGTTGATAATCCAAGGTCCTGAACCTGGCTACACTTATGAACATGTTTGATTTCATGGAGATTAGTGGAAGATGCCTACTTGTGTCTAAAACTACTTTTTGACTATAACTACCATGTCAAGAAAGGTCTTGATGGAAGCTTCCATCATTCAGGATAATTGTTACTTTTTGCCCATTCCTCTCCCTATCAGTTTTAGGGTTACTTAGCTTGATTTCTGTGGGACAATTTGTGTGCCTAAAGTAGCTTGAGAACCAAATAAAAAAGCCTTGGTAAGATCTGGGCCATAGAACAGCAGCATTGTAGCCTCACTTCAGCCTGAATAGCTTTCAACATTTTCGTATTTAGCCCACAAAGCATTTAAGAAATCAAGTCAGACAGTAATACTAGGAAGCAAACATTTTGTTTAATTAGGGTCTTACATATTTTCTTGGCTGTGTCCATCATGGGAAAACTTCTGAAAAAAAATTTCCAAAAGAAGGCTAAAAGGTCACCTTCCAATTTCATTATACAGTCAGATTTTTATGAGGAAAATGGAGTAGAAAGCACACCAATGACACCAGATCAATGTCATAGTCAACATGGATTCACCAAGGGGTAGTCATGTCTGACTAATCTGAGAGCCTTCTACAGTGGAATGAGTGGATGGATAGATGAGGGGAGGGTGGTGGATGTTGTCTACCTTGACTTCAGCAAGGCATTCGACACCATCTCCCACAGCATCCTAGTAGGCAAGCTTAGGAAGTGTGGGTTAGATGAATGGACAGTGAGGTGGATTGAAAATTGGCTGAAAGATAGAACTCAGAGACTTGTGATTAATGGCACAGAGTCTGGTTGGAGATTGGTGACAAGTGGTGTTCCCCAGGGGTCAGTACCGGGTCCAGGGATAGAGTGCATCCTCAGCAAGTTTGCTGATGAACAAAACTGAGAGGGGTGGCTGACACACCAGAAGGCTGTGCTGCCATTCAGCATGACCTCGACAGGCTGGAGAGTCGGGTGGAGAGAAACATGATGAAATTCAACAAGGGCAAGTGTAAGGTACTGCACCTGGGGAGGAATAACCCCATGTACCAGTTGAGGTTAAGGGTTGACCTGCTGGAACGCAGCTCTGAGGAAAGAGACCTGGGAGTCCTGGCGGACAACAGGATGACCATGAGCCAGCAATGTGCCCTTGTGGCCAAGAAGGCCAATGGCATCCTGGGGTGCATCAAGAAAGGTGTGGTCAGCAGGTCGAGGGAGGTTCTCCTTCCCCTCTACTCTGCCCTGGTGTGGCCGCATCTGCAGTTCTGTGTCCAGTTCTGGGCTCCCTGGTTCAAGAGAGACAGAGGGCTGCTGGAAAGGCTGCAAAGAAGGACTACTAAGATGGTTAGGGGACAGGAACATCTCCCTTATGAGGAAAGGATGAGGGACTTGGGTCTATTTAGTCTGGAGAAGAGAAGACTGAGAGGGGATCTCATCCACACTTATAAATCCTTAAAGGGTGGATGTCAGGAAGATGGGGCCAGTCTTTTTCTGTGATGCTCAGTGACAGGACAAGAAGGAATGGAAATAAACTTGAGCTCAGGAAGTTCCTTCTAAACATGAGGAGGAACTTCTTTACATTGAGGGTGGCAGAGCACTGGAACAGGCTGCCCAGAGAGGTGGTGGAGTCTCTGGAGACATTCAAAACCTGCCTGGATGCCTTCCTGTGTAACCTGCTCTAGGTGGCCCTGCTCTGGCAGGGGGGTTGGACTAGATGATCTCCAGAGGTCCCTTCCAACCCTACCATCCTGATTCTGTTCAAATATCTTGACTGAAATAATTTGTTTTGGTAAATTCCTCTGTAATTTCCTCCTTAGAGTCAGTGTTACCAGATGCAGCACATCATTTTGTGGTGAGAAGAGGTAGATTCATGGCTTCTCCTGGAGCCTGTCAACAGTCCTCCCACTGGAAATAGAAAAGCAATGTCAGGCATTCACTCGTGTTCTTGAGCAAGAAAGCAGGCTGGTAGTAATGTGGGACCTGTTCATGGAAATAATACAAGATCATTAAACTTCCCAAACAGATGTGTCACATCATTTTGTTTCTGGTATTTTAATATATTTGAAGAGATGCACAACTGTCACTGGCAACAAAGCATCTCCCAGTCGTTGACCTCCCATGAAAATTTTAGGCATTTTCTGTTACAATCCAACAAACAGAACTGAACAATATAAAGGATTCCAGAATGTGTTTAAAAATACTTTGGCTTGTTGAATCACTGCACAGGCTTGGTTGTGTTCAAAGGGTTTGGTGTTCAGATCTTGCCTGAAGCTAGTGATAAAAACACCTTTCATCCCTGTAAAAGCTGAAAGGCTGCTTTAAGTGCAGTAGAAGCAGGTTCAGCACCTCTTGATGTCAGTTTGGTTATATGTAGATGGATCTGTTTACACTTAATACATACAGTACCTTAATACACTCTAAGGCCAAGAGGCTTGAAAAGTGGTACTTGCTGAAAGCTTTCCTTCCTTCATCTTGTTTCTCTGAACTTAGCACCTCACTGGAAAGCACAACAGTAAGATTTCTCTCCTAGAAGTATTTTAATAAGGGCCAATAACATGTATGAAGATAATCTGGAGGACATCCAGCACTCCCTGTTCTCAGTGTCTTCTTTACAGGACCAGTTTAACACCTATTTGATTTCACATGCTGTGTTTTACCTGGTTTGTGCAGAGGGAAGGTTGGTGTATTCATTCCCTGTTTTCACATATGTGTTGCCTGACCACTGTGCTGAGAATAGCAAAATATTTGGGTGACTTCTCCTGCTCTTGTTTTGCCCTGAAGTGCTATTGAAATGCACAACATCATAGGAGTAATAACAACTAAAAGGAAGCACACTCACTGATTTGCAGATTTCTGTCTTTAAGTTATTCTAGAACTACCTTGTCAAGTTCAGCAGAGTTGACCTAGACATCTCCAAAGGTGAATATTTCCACATTTGGCTGAAAAGAAACAAGAATATGTTGTCCATTTCCCTCTTAAAACAGCTTTTACAATGATGTCTGGGTGTAGGAGCGAGCTGAAGCATTCACGACAAAGAAAGGCTGCATGCTGTGCTTTCAAGGCACCAGCTGCATAGGAGCCATCAGGGCTCCATGTAACAGGGAGCACTGATGCAGCTTCTCTATCCCTTTGGGGGATCAAATTTGCTAAGTGCTTAATGCCAGGGAAGTTCTCTTGGTGACCAGGCTGGTATTGCCTTTCCTACGCAGACTGTTAAAGTGTACGGACTATTATTCGCCTACTCAATTAACTGCTAAGGAGACAGAGGAAGTATGTGCACAGAGGAGAAAATGAAGCCATCTTTATTTGCTGGTTAATCAAAATCCAATGGCTTTTGAAGACAGTGTGAAATGATCATTAATTAGGAGGGATACCTAAATTTGAAGTTCAAAGAATCTTGTACAAGACAAGAAAAAAAGAGCTGGAGGACAGTGCTTATTCCCCCAGATTGATGAGGCCTTTGTGGGCTTAGCCGGTGGGAACCAGTGTGTATCAGAACTGAATCTGGCCTAAAACCCATATCCTGTTCCCACAGGTAAATGCATCAGCGCATTATAGAATAAGGGTCCCAAAGAGCAATAGGTCAATTTGGTAACAGCGTCAGTGTATAGTAAACAGAGAGCCCTTAAATGAGACCACTACTGACTGCTTCTTGCTGTCTCATGCTCTGACATTAAAGAAGCCATCAAAATGCCAGGTGACAACCCAAGCTGAACGCTCCCCCCGCTCTCCTTGGGGCATGTGCTCTAGTGCACGAGAAAGTAGAGGAAACACCCAAACGAGAAGGAGGTTCAGCTGTGGCCACCACTGCGCATGCACCTGTGGCCACGTCCATGGAAAGGCTCTGAAGCTGTGCTTACGATGAGGGCAGTGGGACAGTCACAGCAAAAGGTAAAGGGATGTGAAAAGGGCAGGGGAAACTCTGTAGGGGTTGACACCCAGGGGTAGGTGGGGAAACTCGCAGCTGCTGTGCAAAACCTGCCACTTGGCACACAGCAGCACAGACAGTGGCTGCCCTGATGGATATCCTAGAGCTGAGGCCAGGCATGGAAAGGCGCCTGGGTGGAAAGGAGCAGGGAAGAGAGGTGGTGCGGCTATGATATGGAGACAGGGGGATGGGGAAGAGGCGGATACATGGCAGCACATGAGCCACATCCTCCATGGAACAAGACCTGCCCAGCTACATAATTTTTTTCGTGTTTTCTTTTTATAAAGTACTTTCTGTTTATGGTGTACTTCTGGCAGGGCATCTCTGTGTCACTCTGGTGACGTGTGCATAGCCACTGCGGTGAACCAGCTGGGATTTACTTATAAAGTACTCAAAATTAATATATAAGACAGTAGAAGTAAAACAAAATTCATTTCCAAACTGAGAAAAATCTGAAAGTCTGCAGATCTCATAGCAGTCAGCACCTTTAACTTACAATAGACCTTTGCTTTGTTTTCACAAAAAAAAAAGCTGATTACAAAATATGTCAGTTGTGTACAGAGAAGTAGATCTAGGATCCTCCTTCAAAGGATGTTTGTACAAAATATAATACTTGAAGGCATTACAAAGGTGAAAGGTTATTCTGCAAATACACAAAACCAATAAAGTACTACTGCCTGTTTTTTCAGAATAATATCACTGCAGTCCTTTGTGAGTAGAAATCTGTCTTCAGGCTCAAGAAGAAAAACACTTTTCAAGCGTTTTTCTTTTTGAGAAGAAATTTTGCCAGCAATGTGCCTATTTATTAAAATAATTATGAGGTAATAAGCCAGCCAGCTATAGGGAAACCTGAAGTAAACAGAAGAGAGCAAAACTAGAGCAACTTAGAGAATGAAATACATTTTTCTCAGGGTCAAGGAGCTGGCATATTTCTCTCCTGGGAAATAAACACTTTAATATGTGTGGATCTGACCACAACCACTATCTTAAAGATTAGCCTGAAAGATAGTGCCCTGGAAGGGCACGCAGAGAACTCCATGTGATAATTTCCTGGAATTTCTGGATCGAAACAGATAAGAGCTGCATGTTGACATCTGTGAATTGATGTGACCTTTTGCTTGGAAGCTGATCAGACTGTGATCGGCAAAGAACCACGCTCAGAAGCACTTCATAAAGGACTCAATGAGTTAAATTTGAAAAAGAAAGCAAAAAAAAAAAATGGATCTAGGGACTTCAGGTCTACATAGATGAAAGTGGTATTAGCAGAGTTCCTCACAGAAGGACTGCTTCCTGGTCAAATTTACTGTCTTACTTATACATTCTGTACAAGACAAGAAAAAAAGAGCTGGAGGACAGTGCTTATTCCCCCAGGTTGATGAGGCCTAAGCTGTACTAAAAAGTGTATGCTAATCATGAACCTTCAATAAAGAAACATCTGAAGTTCCAAGAAGTACAAGTGTGTGGAAAAAATTAGTCTTGCCTACAAATATGCTATAGTTTGCACTTTCTCCTTGCAAATGACTTAATTTACAGATTAAAACAAGAAATGAGGAATCATAGAGGTGATAAATAGCATTTTTAAGATGCCATGGTTTTGAAGAATACACCATGAAATTATACTCACCATAGTTATTTTACCATTACTTTTCACAGAGAAAACTGTAACAGAGCTTCAGAAATATGTGTTTCATCTTTATTTATAAAACTTTGATATTTTCATTTGACTTTCCTTTGAAGTCAACCTATATTCTTTATACAGAGAAGTTTGGGAACAGGAGAACAAATATTGTTAAGCCAAAAAATGGAGTTTTGCCATGGATTTTAATAAAGCCAGATACAGGCTTTACTGTGTCTTCTTTCCTGTACCATGCTACTGCCCATGAGAGTCACAAGGCCTAACAACAACTTGCATTAGAGCAATGATGTGGTTCAGTGTGAATAACAAAATGTTTGTGGCAGAAAGGCTCTTTAGACCTTCATGTCTGTATGGAGACGTTTTAACCAGTATAGAAGTCCTGGGCAAGCAGATGACCAAAAGCTGAAAGCTGGAAGCTCATGCAAAGCACAGTGAGATGCATTGCTATGGAATAAAATCAATTCATCTCAAATGACTCTCCAGATTTGTCACTCTGAACATATGCATGGACAGCCTTCTTGCCAGAGACCATCTACTCAAAAGTATGGCTGAATTTAATTTATCATGATAAATATATTTTGCTGAGACTGTAGAATCATAGCTTCATATAATAAATCTAGGCTGGTTAAAGGTTATCCAGTCTAGAACCCTGCTCAAGACAAGGCTAACTTCAAAGTTAGAACAGGTTGCCCAGGGCTTTGTCAAGGATGGAGATTCACCAGCTTTTCTGGGCATGTGTTTCAGTACATGTTATAAAGGATTTCCTCACGTCCAGTCAGCATTTCTATTGCTGCAGCTTGGGACCATTGCCTCTTGTCCTTTCATTTACACCTCTGGCTCTGTCATGTCTGTAATCCCCTGTAGATACACTGGTAGAAGACTGCTATTGCATTGGTTTTCTTGCTTCATCTTCTCCAGGCTAGAAAAAAACATGTTGGATACTCCACACCCCTAACCATTCTGTTAGTCCTTTGCTGGACTTGATCCAGACTGACCACACCACTTCTATACTGGTAGACAGGTGCAAAACTGAACACGGATGCCAGAGACTTGAGAGTATCCTACCTCTTGGAAGCCGGGCTGCTGGGGCTGAGGACCAGCATCCTCATGGAGACTGTGGGCAGAGGTTGCCAGATAGTGCTGTGAGGACACTGCCAGAAATGACATCCAGTTCTGTCCCCAGGGACATACATGATGCCTGGGGCTGTGGCTGCTCCCAGGCTGCCCTGCTTCTGGCTGGGGTTGTGTACAGCTCTGGCTAGTAAGTCCTGCCCTGCCACCCTGGCAGACCCCCCACTGCTCCTGGTCCCCAAGGAGCCCCTATCCCCTGTAAGGTCCCTGACCTTACAGATGCGCCTCACAAGACAGAAGAGAAGGAAATAATCCCTTCCCTCAGCCCACTGCTTAAATTCCCAGAATCCATCATGATCACTGCTGTCCAGTGCTAATCCTCTGAGCCACTTCTTCTCCAGCCTTCTTTTAGGAGACAGCTCAAGCCATCCTTACAAAGCCTCTCTGGTAAAATGAGTGCCATAGTGGAGCCCATTTTCCATTACATTACCATTTCTATACAATAGCACTAGCAAGGTGTATTTAGGGATGCAATTTACTTCATATATCCTGTTTTTAATTACTAAGGTGCTAAAGAGAATGTGTAAAGCACTTAATAATAACATGCATGTTAAAGACCTGCTGGAGCATTTATCAGAAGACCTTTTCTTTATTCTTTAACATGTCAATGTATATAGGGAGGATGGCTTTCCTGTTCCTTTTAAAAAGAAAAATATTATGCTTTGATTCTCTGGTTTCTTTTCATCTTCTTCTAGCTTAAAAAGCTTCTGGAAAGGAATAAAAAAAAGATAGAATAGCAAAGAAATCACAAAAGGAAGATATCAATAAGAAGCACTACTGACTATTCTCTCAGCAGTTTCCAAGCAACTTTTAATGGAAGGTCAGGCACAAGCAAGATAAAGGGAGGAAAAACCAAGACATTATTTCATACAATAAAGTGACTGTGAATGCTGCCAGTTACAGAGGAAATAGATTGGCCAGCCTGAGCACTTATTTATGTTTTTCTGTGAATACAAATGAAAATTCTGTATAAAGAGCACTATCAAATTTGAGCGGGAGTGTTAATTCCAGCAATAGGTTTGCATTACTCCTCCGAGAGGCTTTCATCACTGAATATGAGATGTTGAGCCTGATGATAACGGTCCTGTTGGACTACCTCAGCTCCTTCTGTCTGAAAATCTGTAATACTTTCTCTCTTCAATTAATTATGTCTCACATTTGCAGCTCCAAGTAGATTTGTTGTGGGTTATGTGGATGGGGCAACTGAGGCATAGAGAGGTGTGGAGTGACTTTATAAAAATTGTTGTAGCTATCCATAGATAGCCTAACACAGAGATCGCAATGGCTAAAGGTATCCCTGCAGTCTAAAAGAGACAACTGTATGTGCAGCCAACCCTAGCTAGCCAAGCACTGCTGGCTCCCTACAGCAGCATCCCTGTGGAAATCAATAGAGGCTGTATTGGAAGTGCATATATCTGTATGTATAAGTTATATACGATGTCTACTTCTTTCTTTATCAAGAATCTGGAAGCCTTAGACAGTTGGCAGCTGAAATAGTCCTTTTGAACCTGAGTGCTATAGCAGACAGACTGAATGCATCTCTTTGGTCGTGAGCCATAGAGCATGAAGTATCCCTGTGTACTCTGTAACCTGTATCATGGTTAAGGAGCAAAATCTGATGTGTCCATGCCAAGAAAAGCCCCAGGAAGGAATACAGATGTTGATCTGGAGGCCTGAAAATTGAAGAAACCCAGTTATTAGTTACCTTGAGAATGCTGGCTCATTGAGTAGTGGTAGCAAGTGCAAAACAAAACCTTTCTCTTTTAGTTTCAGTCTTGGAGTGAAAAGTTAAGCTGACGAGCTGATAAAGTTTGGGTTGGTAAAGCTTTGCTTCTTGTGGCTGGATTTTCTGATGTCTATACCAGGATAATACTACAGCCTGTTTCTCCACATGGCACTGACAATTAGTGCTTCCCCATCCAGCCTGTCTTCAGGTTAAAAAAAAAAAAAAAAAAAAGGCAAGTGAAAAACCTGTCTGATTTTGAATTTTCAACCAGAAAAAATATTTTTGCCAGGAGTTACTTACGATGAAGTTCTGGGTCAGAATCTTATATGCTTAGGGGCCTGAACAAGAGCATCAAGAGCCGTTTAGGCACCGGGAGGTCCCCAGCCTTGATCCTGTGTTTAATCTGCTAGCCCCATGTAGCAGTCTTGGATACCCCTAGGACACGCCGGATTCACATACCACATATGTCTAGGCAACTGAAACATGCCCTTTCCCTCCCAGCACTGTCAGATAAGACAGTTAATACTGTCACAACACAAAGGCTTTTTGCTCTGTGGGAATAAGGTCCACACACACATGCAAGAGAGAGGCTGTGATGAATTGCTACAGCTGAACATGAGTCTTTCAAAAGCATCTCCTTGCACATGCTCTTATGTATGCTTTCTGGAGCTGTGTTGTAATGGTGAGGCCACTCTTCTCGCTCTGGGTCCTTGCTTGCCAGGCACAGCTGGTCCATAATCCAGTCCACTGGGATCTTGAAGTGGAGAGAAGTTGCATTGTGCCCTAGCAATACACAAGAGCTAGTGGGCAGATAGTCCTGTATTTAAAGCATGAGATTGGAGTGCAAGTTTACATCTTTGATGCCCATACTACATTTTGTCCAGACGAATTGATTACAGTTATTAAAGTGAAGGGACCAACTTCTTAACGTTATTTCAGCTACTGGATTCTGCTCAGCTTTTACTTTTGATTTCCAATCACGTACTTAAGAAGACTTTCTGAAGAGCACAAGAAGGAATCTCAAAATTCATCCCTTAGTATGCTCTGGGTTGATTATAGTGCATTTGCCCTGTTCTAAAAGCAGATAGAACATGGGTTTGAAGGACAGTTTTTGATAAATAAATTTGTTCCTGTGTTCTGAAAAAGTTTTATGAATGAGATCGTTTTTTAGGATCAAGGGTAGCTAATGAACCAGGATACTGATGTCTGACAATATACAGTTACAGAAGAAGCAGATATAGTTCAGCAGATCATTGTCTGTGAAATGCTCTCAGATATATCTGGAAAATGCTGTGAAAATCTTAGTATTCTTACAGCACGTCTCATATTAGACATGATTTTTATTTTTTATTTAAATCACAGCCCTTTCCAAATTATATGCAAACTGAATGCATGCCAAGCTTCTGCCTCTGAAGAAGTATGCCAGTGAGAGCTAATTACATCCTAACCAAACATGCTGAATTCAGTCTGAGGCATAGGAGAGATTTTTCACAAGACATGCTCAGCAGTGGACGTGGCAACAAAATATCAAGGGTGCAATAACACCTTAGACTGGTGCAGCTGTGTCTACAGGAAGCTTTGAAATAAGACCTCAACCGATATGTTCTATGTATAGATTGATATAAGAACCAGCAGTTGAGCTTCCCTCTGTTGTCTTTTCCTGATGCGCTAGACCACCTGTGTGGTCCAGACCCATTCTATTGAACTCACCTCTTGGGATAAAGTCAGTGATGCAGCAGCCAGCTCTAGGGCAGAAGATGGATGTGAGATTTCTACTTCAGAGTGGGTTGACACTGGTTTTATCTGGGTTGCTCTGCTGTTCCCTACAGAAATCTGTAGGGACCTCGGAGCATGAGGGCTGTGTTGTGGATAATCTGGTGAGAAGTGGTTTGACAGGGCAGCACCTGTCTCTGTGGTGGTGAAGTGCTGGGGCCTGAGTTGTGGGCCCCAGGTTGGAGCTGACCTGTGGATGAGTCACAACCTAGCAGAATGTTCTGTTGTTTCTGTTGGCTTCATGTTCCAGAGGCAGAACCTGGCCCACCTGTGTCTCTGTGGCTTTGCCCTCACCCAGGTGGTCCTGGTTGGGGTGGTGGGTGAGGCCAGGATTATATTAACCAGGAGCCAATTAGTTAGAAGAGCTTCCTGTTGGGTGTGGCTTCTCTTGGGCCTGGTTGTAGCTTGCTGAGCTCTCATGGTGGTGTCCTTCCATGTGAAGGGCTACTGAGGGAGCCATCTCTGCATGTTGTGTTCAGCAGGCGATGCTGACACCACAGTGGGCAGCAAAGGAGCTGGACCCACAGGAACCTATGGCAGGACTGTCTGAAAGAAGACTTCTGAGGGGATGTTGCTGAGTTCAGTGTTGGCCTGTGTGATCAGGCATCTGATGGCAGCGTAAAATGATGATGGCTGAACCAGCACAACACGTGGGTGTCTCTTCTAAGACAAAAGGTTGAAAAAATTCCAGTATTTTACTTACAACGCTCTTGTTTTCTTTGCTTGCTTTTAATTTAGGATTGAGAAAACTTCTTCTGTCATGATGGGAAAAGATCATTTTGAGGCCCATGCAATTGCTTTTATCTTAATTTCAAATTGTTCATGGACGTTATTTGTTATGATTCAATCATTCGCTATATGAGACAGGATTCCTCATGTTTTCTCACTACACTTCTTCCTGTTTTTATTATCTAATTTATTCTTGACCTGCTTTTAGATCTGGGGAGGGTTACTTTGAGAGTTTTTTGAGATTTTTTTCAAAGTAATGATCCACACAGCAGTCAGCAGCTGGGCATCTTAGTGGGACCAGTATGTGCATTTTTCACAAAACTACTTGCTCCCTTGTTTCTGAGGCCAATTTAAAGCTCTCATCTCAGTCTCCATGAAAAATCTTTTGAGTATTTTTGAAACTGTCTCAGCTGGAGCAAGGCTTTTTTGAGCCAATGAATCTAATGGTGCCTAATAAAATCCTTGTAGCTAAGGAAAAAGCATGACTGGATGAAGTCTCTAAGTGGAATTAACTACCAGAAGGAATGAGTTTAAGTCCAGTCTAAGTTGTTTTTGGAGCAACTGAAAACATTTTAAAAACAGCTTCTTGCAATAAACAAAGACAAGAAATTACAGCAATAATAACAGGAAATCTAGGGCTTCCAACAGGTCCTCTGCAGCAGACTTTAAGAAAACGTTAGTAATGGTACAAGAGGTAAGGTAATATCGTGGCTCTAAAGATAAAGGACTGCAGGTAGGAGCAAAGAGAGCCATCTTTCTAACTGTTGCTTTCAGGTCAGTGACCTCTCAAACAGCAGAATTTAGAGATGAGTTATTTTTAACAGTATTTATAACATCAATAACTTACAGTTCTACCTTTTCATTCCTAACCCATCTCCTGCCCAAGTTCAAAGCTTTTCTTCTCTCTCCTATAACACTCAACAAATGTTTAGTCACCATTTCAGGCTTTATCTAACTAAAACATGACTCTTCATTTTTACTTTCTACACCTTTTCCCAACACTGTACCAACACGTCTTCTTGTGCTCAGGACTGTTCTCAGCCTTACATTTCTCCCAGCTTTTGGGAGGAAAGCAAACATCATACATCTTACCCCAAGTCTCCTGGGGGCTGCCATGCCTACCCTGACTGATACTATGTTCTTCCTATCGCTCTTATGTTGTTTGTTCTTTGGTGCGTGTCAGGTACTTCAGTGCATCGTGCTACTTCAAGACAAACCTGATGTTTCGGAAGATTCAGTTTTCAGCCAATTTGGCTCCCTAAAGAGCCTCACTGTGAGGTTTAATGAACTATAGTGTCAATATGTGAGGAGAAAACAGTCTGGACTTCAGCTGGGCAAAGGTACTACAGAAGGATACCTTAACTGATGACATTTTTCTGTATAATTTATCCAAACTGTAGCATTTCCTGTCCACCATACAGCTTTTGTTACTACAAAATTATCTTCTCTGGTCTTAAAACACCATCCTGTCCCCTCAGGGTTGCTGCAAAGACCATTTTCTCATCCTGTCATGTTCCCTGGACAACACTTCCCTATGCAGCCTGCAACAATTTCCCACTTTTTCCGCTGCATTAAACACTTCAAACCCAGGACTCTTTCCGGGCATTTTAATCCTGACTCAGCAGTTCTTAATTGCTCTCAAAACACCAACTCTCTTCACCAGTTGAGTCCTACTGCCATCACATGCTCAGTTTCAAGGTGCTCTTGCCTATGCCATTATCCATGTTAGGGAAGCTTCCACATATCAGTGTTATTATCCTCCCTGAGACTCCTTCTTAAGAGTCCTTTGTTCCGTGATATCCACAACAGGAAAAAAATAAAAAGATGACAAATAGAGGGTGTGCTCAGTTTGTAGACTGCTGTTTCAGCTAATGTTGTATTACTGTACCTCTTCTCATGCTCATACCTTTTTCTATACTTATTTTCTGTTAATACAATATCTGTCAGAGCAGCATCCTGGTCCAGATGCACTTGAGGGGCAGGGGGAGGTTGCTACTTCATTTTTATTGACTACTTCATCTTTACAAGGTATGCAAGTTGCTGGTTCAAGACATAAGGCAATTTGCATTGCTAAAAATTATCTAAACAGCTCATTCATGTTACTAGATTCAAATGTAGAAGCACTGTCTGGAGAAATGTAATCAATGTCATTTTTTTTACAAAGTTGTTTATCACTAACTAAATAGTATAAGCTATTATAGAAAGAGTGGAAATAAGTGGAAAGAAAAAATATAACAAAAAAAAAGAAGAATTAAAAAAAGAAATGGCAAATAAAAGTATGAAGAGATCAGGAGCTTTTTGGGCAACTTCACCTGCAGAACAATAGAGACAGACTTTCAATAGGTTCAAGAGCATATCTCCAGTTGACCCATATCTTCCACTGGAGCCAGGTCTTTGAAAATGTTTCCATGGTTTTCCCATGGTTTACAGCCTGATTTTCCAAATGCCTTTGAATATTTGTCCATTTATGTATGTGTTCCTAAAGAAATTTGGAATGTTTTGAAAATCTGGCTGCAAATTGGTAAGCTGAATGCTTAAAAATATGTAGTAGAACATGTCTGATAAGGTAAAGAAATGTTGTCGTTTGAATTTGCTTGGGTGTTTCACAAGCTAGGACTTTAAAAATAAATGTAAATGCATATAAAACAAATAAAACTTTCAGGAGGACTTTGTGGCTTGGCAGACTTCAATGCAGGCTGAAGAAACCCATTTCTTTGCTCCAGTGTTTGTTTTTATGAAGCCATTTTGTATATAATGATGTGATGATATGTTACCGTGGATGTAGCACTAAATATAGCGTGAGAATGTGTGCTATTTGAAATGATCATACAAGGGTGTGTAGTGGGGGCTGCACTTGCTGTATATGCAGTACACTATTTATAACAGACATATAGGATGGATTTAGTGTACTAGAAGTGAGCATTTGAACTGAAGACTTGTAAGGACATGGTGATAGGGCTAAACAAACCAGAGTATCTACCATGTCAAAAGGAATACTGAATTAATGAAGTGTACCCAAAATTAGCTGCTTTTTTCTCTACTAACAAAAAGTAGCTTTGGATTTATTTCATTTTACACCTGAACTTAGTAGTCAATAATAAATATGGCCTCAATCTTGCAATTTTTGGTGAGTGGTTTTTTGCATCCACAAAGAAGTCAAGTCAAAGTAATTCCTCAGTGCATAGGTTTTGTTCATGTGGCAAACTACAGAACTATGGACTAATGCTGGTAGGTGCCATTAGGAGCCATATGTTAATGAATCAGTGCCTGGTCTCTAGTTTCTGGTAGGAAAAGATGTTTTTCTAGAGACTACCTCCCTCTCCCTTCCTTCAGAATGCTTGAACACATTTTGTTAAGTTTTGATACATTTTCCTGACTATACAACTTCCTCTGCAACCAGGTAGAAAAGCTGAGCATCTACTTTCTCAACTCTGACTGAAGAGAAATAATTTTTTTCCTGGCTTTTGTACAGAGTTCTTTTATACTGTTCTACTGCACTTTTCTTTGACATTATCTCCAGTGTTAAGATCCCTGAGGTATAAACTTCCTTCACAAAGTGTTTAAGTTTGACCATAGACCGTTGGTTTTGAACACTGAACCTATTTGAAGTAGACATATGACTTGCAGATTCATCTTGGAGACCAACAAAGGATGTGTTGAGGAATTTCATTTCCCTGTAACACTAAAAGTGAGTGACTTGATTGATTTGTAACAAGTTAAATTTTTCTTTTACTTACCTTGGAAGCTGAAACTACAAAATCAGAAAATGAAAGCTATATACAACTCTGACATCTTCATCTGTATGTGTTTCTGAAACAAATCATTACAAGTGTGAATATGAACACAAACTTTTAAAATTCTAATCAGCAAATATATAGTTAAAAAGTTTTGAGAGATAAGTTGTGTATGTACCAATACAGAATTTTGCTCTTAATTACATCATTTCTTCAAAGATTATACAGATTTTCTTGGCATCCAGGAATAGTAAAGATAGCACAGGGATGTAGCATCTGCCCTGTGCAAAGAAATCTCTTTCCAGCATCTTTTCTAAGATCACAAGCTTCTGATCCAACATCCTTTAATTCCCAAGGGAGGAGTACAGGGTTAAGCTGACTGATGTCTGCATGCCCTCTTCTACTGATGGTCTGGATGAAGACATGCCTGTGGCAATCCTGCCCTTTAAGGTTCAACCCAAGCTCCTTCAGCTGCTGAATGCAGTAGCTCATTCTGGATCTGACCCATCCATTGCAACAAGGTAAGGATGATGCCCTTGGAACACATGGAGCCTCTGTGGTTTGCACAGCACCTCTCTCTCCCCAGTGAACCTCATTTGTCTAGTCCAAGCTCTATCACACAAGGAGAATTCAGCAATTAAGAGTCCTGGTCTGAGCTAAAGTCTCTTACTGTGTCTACTTCAGACTCTGACCTGGGGACACAGTTTCTCAAAGCTGGTGCTGACTTAACTCTAAATTTGTTAGTTTCTCTGTTCCATTTATATCATGCAGCTACAATTAACACATGTGAACAATGGCTTAGCATGTGTTTAGAGACCTCTGTTTTCATAGTCTTGTGTCTTTGAAGAAATCCTTGTGTAAGAATTCAGGAAAAACCAAGGAGTTTCCCAGGGTCCTTCCTTGCCAGGCTCTTGAGTTCCTTTTAGCAACTCCAGCATGAGAACCCAGATTTGCTACATGTGGCGGAGACTGTCAGCAAAGAGTGATTGAAGGAAACCTACATGCTTATCAGAACTACACTAGCTTAGGGTGTTTTTAGGTGAAGGCTCATGAGCTTTGAGAGAAGTCATGCCATGATATGCAGACCATGGCATGGACCTGTGTGATGTGTTCAGTCTCTGACCCAAAGGCTGCACCTCCACACCCAGCAGTGTGGGAACACTGCAACATCTGTTCCTGCACAAGTGAGGAGGGACACTATTTTATTTTCATAACACTGGTCCTTTATATATTGATGCCTTATGTAAGATACCAACATTGTAGGTGATCTGGAGCCTATATGCTGTGGTATTATTACAATTCCAGTCTTTCTGAAAGCAAAAGGCATGAGAGCCTAAACAAAATGTTTTTAAAAGAAGCCTACTCACAGATGAAGTCTGATTGTTAAAAGAGGTTTCTAGGGCTGGATTGTCAGTAAGAAGAACAGAACATACCTTTGGAAGCCTAGCTCCAGATGTGCTAAGCAAAGTGTAATCAGGCTTGTAGCACTTCTGAAAGTCCAGCATTCAAACCTCACAGGAAACTTGAGGCAAAGGTTGGAGTGGGACCCAGGACTTGTTTCCAGATTTCTCTGGCCCAAGATGAACATTCCTGTTTACTCAAGAGAAGCATGCCATGTTCAGCTCTGACTGTAAAGGAAAACTTGGTCAGTGTAGAGTTACCAAGACTGTAGCTTGGTAACGATGCCAGATAAAAATACCAACTTTTCACATGAGATTTAATGACTGTCAGTAGTCAAGATGAGGCCTGTTTGAAACCTTTTTTTAAGGATTTTATTTAGTCAAGACAAAGCATTTTCATCAAGAAGATGGAGAACTTTTTGAACAAGAGATAGAAACTTATTTTCTAACACAGGCATAGGAATGTATTTGTCCCTTCTACTTGGCCACATGCTTGGACTGCCAGAAGTCAGCATCCCCTTATAGGTGTAAAAAGCTTTTGACAACTCTTCTTTTCTGCAGAAGGTCTTGATTTTGGTCTGAGGGGCACCATGACAGCCACATACAAGCCAAGATGTGTGATGGTAGCTGGGAGCAACGCTTGGAGGAGAGCATAATGAGCCCCCCACCCTGGGCTCAGCCTAAACAAATGCAGGAACAAGTGCAGTGAAAGCTGCTCCTAACCAGGGAAACCTTGACCAGAAATACTTCTCAAAGAACTTTCAGAGTTTGAAGTATTTTATCTAGTTCTGATAGCAATCTCTGCACTGGAGGGAGTGTGAAGACAACTGTTTCCTGGTGTCATCCAGATAATGGGGTGATGGTCTGCAACTAGCTCTGTCCTGCTACCAGCCTTCACACGGCTGGAGATGACTTGGCTTCACAAAACTGGGCTTGTACAGGGATTTTCCATTCTCTGGGGAATAGGCCCTCACAAACTTTTCTCTAGAATTGGTTTTTGGCTTAATGCATGGCTGGGCCTCTCTTGACATGACTGAGTTCTACTATTGTGAAGCAGAGAGGACAGGTCTTTTCCTTTGTTTTCTTTTTTTTTTTTAAGTAGGTTGTGTTTTGACCTCTGGCTTGTCATCTCCTGCACCACAGAGGAGAGCAGAGAGCTAAGCAATGAATGCAACTCTGAATAGAAAACACTATTGTCTCATTTTAAAAAAAATAAGGAAAAAACTCACAAATATTACAGGGGCTAATTGCATGATTTAACATTTGAAAACTTTGCATTCGTCCTCTGCTTTGGAGAGTAAAAGGGCCTATTATCATTTCCAGGCCAGATGTTTCAGTTTATTGAGCCTGTTTGATCCCTGCACCTGTCTAAGACCAGCAGTTGCTGGATTAGTGTAAGGAGCTGAATTAAAAAATCTGGACAACTGTTACTGAACAAGTGAATGGTGTGAAAATGAGCAGGCTTTTGGTATAAAGGATTTACTGTTTGTGACACAAGGCAGTACACATCATTTACAGTGCAAAATGAGCACGAAGTGTTCATTCTGCATGTCCATGTGCTGGAATATACATTACAAAGTGACAATTACAGGAACTTCCAGTGAGGGAAAGAAAGGAAGGGGGGGGAGTGAAGGAAGCAGGGGACACATTACACCACCCATCTGTGAGACAGCCGTTCAGTTACAAGGAATTATGTATTATTTCTGGTGGATTACACTGATTATAAAAAGAAGAATCTGGTTCCTGCCCCCACAATGAAGACTGCTGTGTATCCTAAAGGAAGCAATGGCTTTTCACTTGCACCTTTCCTGTGCTGTGGCTCTTCCCTGTGCTCCCTGCTCCCTCAAACATTACCACTGGATACATTTTCTTTCCTTGTGTTTTTTCTGTTTTCACTAAAATGCACTGTGCTGCATGACTTACAGAAGTTGTTTCATATCTCAGTTCTCTTTGATATAGCTGCAAGTATGGTCAGCCCTAGCAGGTCAGAGACCAAGATCCATCTTGCCTGGTAACCTGTCTCTGACAGCTGGGATTAAGCAGATGGCTAGTGTTCATACATCTTTACCGCTTAAAATCTCTCAAAACAAACATGCCTCAAACACACACTCTAGACAACGAACTGCAAGAGGTAGCTTGTTGGAAAGCTGCTTCACAAACTGCCATTGACTTCTGCCAGTGAAGGTATAAATCTTGCTGGTTCATGTTATCACAGATTTACTGCTTCCATATAGCACAGTCTAGAGATTAGGAGTAGATGTATGTGTGAAAGTGGCAGTTAAGTGAAGATAAATGGTTCCTCTGCTGTGTGAGGTGTGTCTTGGATCATTTCCTGTACTCCACAGAAACAGAGGTAGCTCCTTTCCCTGCTTCCCCCTGACCCCCCAGCCTTGCCTATTAAATCTGCCCTTTCCTTTTAGAAAAAGTCAAGCATGTATTCAAATACTCAGCACAAGGCTTTTCCTGCCTCTGCAAAGATTGTGGCTAAAGTTGATAAGACTAAGGACTGTGGATGTTACTTCTGCTTTATAGGAAGAAGCATAGCAAAATTAAGTCACTCATCCAGCATCAAACAGCTTGATCTATGGCAAGAAGTGAAACCAAGCATCCTATGTGACAGCTCAGAAGTTTAACCACAAGTTCATACACCCTCCGGCCTTTTCAATAGCATTTTCAATGTCTTATTTATATGTAGGCACTGACCCTGTATTTGCACAAATAAGCTGATCTAAGTGACTGTGGCTTGAGCAAGGACATTCTTATATGTCTAAATGCAAAGGTATGTTTGGTCCACATTAATCAGGAACCCTTTTTATAGCCAGATAGAAGACAGTTTGCGAGGCTTGTTTGGAGACTGGCATGATGGATGCAAGACTTGCATCTTCCCAGCACCTTTTTAGATGTTGTTGCAAAGGGACTGCAACTGATCTCTAAGGTCCCTTCCAACCTAGGCCATTCTATGATTCTGTGATCTATATATGTGCATGTAGCTTTTCCATGTATTTAATAATGTATGTAAAAGATTGCTTTCTCTTTTTCTACTTCTGTATTCTAATGAAAAAGTCTTTTACTAGGCAACTGATTTTACATTTTATTGTTGTTATCCAGTGGAAAGATTATGCTCTATTAAAGATCTTTTAATAGTCTTATTTAAGATCTTAAAGATCTTTTTAAAGGTCTTATTCTTTTTTGGTCATGATAGCCAAGGTAAAGGAGCCACATATTCAAGTGAGATGTGGCTGGCTTATTTAAACTTTGATGTAATTGTCCTAAAGCTGGTTGTTGCACACAAAAGGAATGCAACTGCTAAAACTTGTTACTGACTTTTTTAAAATAAAAAAGGGGGATTAAAATTCTGTATTAAGTAAAATTCCTTTCTTAAGTACCCTGATAATTCCAGTTCTGTGATGTCTTAACGTGGCAGTGCTTCTGGGTTGTTGATTTGTAATAACCAAGCTGGGAGTTTTTCTGCTTGGTGTCACCAGGATGCTGCATACAGCTGTCCCAGTACAAGGTGTACAGCAAGCACTCTGCTAGTCTGGTGCTTCCACAGTCACCTCTGAGTTCCTCAAAGCAATTTGTCAGCAATGCTCTCTGTTTCTGAACTCATTGAGAGTATACTGCTGGCATGAAAAATGCTCTTGTGTTTTGACACTAACTTGCAGACATGCCAATGAGCTGGCATGTCTCTCAGTTATGAGACAGTTTAATTTCTCTGACTCCAGAACAGCTTTAATGGTTATCACTCTCAGGCATTGAAGCTCCTCTGAGCTCCTGGAAATAATGGCACATACATTCCCCTTATTGGATCAAGCACTTGTGCTCTGTCCTCTCTATGACGAAGATGCTGAATACCTGCAATGTGGGGGTCAATTGCACTAGAGCACCTGCTAATAAAAATATTTGGTAATACCAAAATGTCCCATGTTGTTTGTATGAGGACACAAGAAGTGATCAGCCCCAGGTAACATAGGGAAGAAACAGAAATTCCTGACTAGCTCTTGTTGATCATGGTGGCCATAGATCGTGTTTGCTGCTGTACCTGCTGGTGTCCGATTCCCAGCTAAGCACAAGATGTAGTAGGGAAAAATAGTTTCTAACTGTGATTATGCGCTTCTGCAGTGAAAGCTGACTAGAGGTTGGACATAGCAAGGCTCCCATGGGTCCTGCTTGAGTTGGACACTTCCCTGAAAAGGGCTATGTGGGTATGAAATTCTCATATAGGAGGAGAGGTGTGCATGAGGTTGTTGTGAAATGTGTATTGTCTCTGTCAATATGAACTTATTTTAACTTAGAACTAATCATACAGCTTCAGAGCACTGAG
Organism: Eurystomus gularis; assembly: GCA_013400335.1. Lineage (NCBI taxonomy): Eukaryota > Metazoa > Chordata > Aves > Coraciiformes > Coraciidae > Eurystomus > Eurystomus gularis. The sequence goes on along the minus strand of VZZY01011092.1, from coordinate 109,548 downwards.
CCCTCTGAGGGACAGCTGAGTGACGTGGTGCCTTTGAAGATACAGTGGTATCTCTGGGAAGGCACCAATAGACAAAACATTGAACTCACCTGGCCTGTCTCGCATGTCATCCAGCCCTGTTTTAGGCACCCAACCTTAATGAAAATGCACTGCTTTTGTTGGTCCATGGCTAATCCAGGTGGAGGAGGAAGGGCAGCTGCAGAAACACCATTTTCCTTGTATGAGAAGGATTAGAGATGCCAATTTTAACATTCTACTTATTCTTAAAATTCTTGTGCCGTCTGTAAAGGAGGGGGGAAAAAAAAGAAAACAAAAACAAACCCAAGGGACTGCATTGTGTGTGCTGAGCCTGAGCTAGGAGCCTGCAAGCCAGAGAGCCATTTTGTCACTTTGCACTTGTGGTTTAAATTCACACTAATCCTTCCAACACTGTGTTGAGTAAGAAAGAAGTAAACAGGTTAATGCCAAAATCTCCCTGTTTATGGGATTACTCAGTGGTAAGAAGGAAAAACAATCATGACTCTACCTCTTCTCCAGTCTATTTAACCAATATACACCAGGACTGAGTATGCACATCTTCTCCCTAAGTGACAGAGAGCTTATATTTAACACTTTTGTGAATTAGCCACATAGCTGAACACAGAAATAATCAGGACCTGGTTACTGTCAGCCTGCCTTCCTTAATTTATAGGCTGAAGTTCTGAAATGCTTCCAGTAAAATTAGTATGAAGCAGAGTTGAATTCAACACACATTAGTAGCATGCCTCTAGCAGCTCCTCCTGTTTTCCTTTGAAGTTAATTTATCTGAGTAGTCCTGTGGCACTAGGCTGTCCATACCTATTTATATTTCTAAATTGTTCAAATAAACGTTCTCAATTCACTTATAATCAGCCTGCTATTGAATTTCAGCAGACTGAACTAAACAGCATTTCAGGCCTAAGGAGACTGGAGCTATGTTGTACCAGGATGGATGTAGCCTTGTAGAAAAATCTCGGATCCCACCACTTCTGGTCTGTAGTGTGCCAGTGGATTTTTTATATCCTTTGAAACAGGTCATTTCTAAAAATGCTGAGATGTCTGAGGGACAGCTAATGAGAGCACGTCTGCTTTCAAACAGTTACAGATAGTGATGTGGGACAAATGCTGTTTATGGCTTAGGATGGCCTATGTAACATTGGAACCAGCTGAAGAACAAGAGAGCAAATGTGGCACTAGCTTGGGTCCCACCTTGTTCTCAGCAGTACCAGAAGCAGGGAGGGACATCATGGATGTTTTTTACCTAACCTATAGTACACTACCTGTCAGGGAATGTCTGTTGGCAAATAGTTTCTTCACAGTTTATTAAATAATCAGTGGGTTTAGTGAGAAAAGACTGTTAAAAGATTACTACTATTTTATTAAACACTAAAAGAATAGCACTACTTTATTAAACTCTTGGAATGGACCTTTATTTTTAGGTAGGTGAATTATAGGTTTGCTAGGCTATCCTCTGAAGCAATTATGGCATCAGCATGAGTGAAACCACCTTTGGAACTGCTTGCTGCAGCTGACTTAGGGAATCCTGAGAAGAACCCAAATCCACCAGTCATGATGATGGCTCTACCTGGGGCTGTAAAATCCATGCATTAAAATGTTACTTCACACTGAGTAGTGAGTAATAAGTGGTGTTTGCTTCATGCAAAATGCATCTTAAGCCTAAAATTGTCTGGATGTTTCAGCATAGTCTAATTTTAAGACAACACATTGAGACTAGATGAAATTGTCTACCTCATACAATGGACAATGAACACATAAACCCACAGTTTCAAGTTATTTGACTTGGTTCAGACAACTAAAAGAAAATTTACACTCATCTTGGGTTTTCATCTGAAATGAAATTATCAAAGAACCAAAATGGGGTTTGTTTTGTTTCGGATCAAACACTCTTCAAATAAAACAATAATCAACACTGGCAATATCACTATGAATTGAAAAATTAGAAGATACTAACACAAACAATGCATTCTGATGGTTCTGGTTTTTTGTACTTTGTGAAACTTGAGTTTGTTAAAGATTTTGATATATCAAATTTGTCTTCCTGTGAAAATTTTGGTTCACGTTGCAGTAATTTTGCAAAGCTCTCATTGGAACCAGCTATTTTCCTTTTCAAAAGTATTTTGACCTGATGCTTACGTACTCAGAGGAAGTGCAATAACAACTGCTTTCAGTGCTGAGGGATATGTTGTAACTAACCTGTTTTTGTGATTGCCATGGTGCAGCTCGTAACATTAACATGCTTATTTTTGCAAGCAAGACTGGTTTTGCAAGCGAGAACATTCAAGCCCAGGTACACAAAAGGACCTAGAAAGAAGAAAGAGTAAGACATTAAACCTCTCCTTGGTGAGGCCAAGGGGTCACAAGTACTCTCCATATCTGCAGTGAGACTCTGCCACTGCTCAGCAAGGACTATCAGGTTAATGGGGTCATTCAGAGAGAAAATAAGCTCTTGCTTTGCAGTGTCATGAGGCAGTCCCTCCACAGAGAGATGGTCCTGTGCTCTGGCCCTTGGCCTTGAAGTGCATATCTGTTTTTCAGCAAGAGCGTTGTTGGTAGAAATTGGAGGTCAGAGCAGATCTCTCTTTTCAACTACTTTGATCTCAAGCAAATGCACTTACCTGGTTATGGAGTCATGCTCCTGCTTGCATGATCTTGGTCTTGATGACACTTTGAGCTGCCAGCTGAGCCCCTCCAGGACAGTGAAGGCTAGATACATTCCTGCAGAGCCTGGAAGCTAGACTTTGAGGGTTTGGGTCTTCTCAAGGGCCTCACACTCCTTGACTCAATGCTCTGCACTGTTATTTAGGAAAGCAAATTGCCAGCTCCCACTCAAGAAGATGTACCTTCTGAGACAATATATAGGACTATGAAACCCTGGGCTGCATGAAGGACCTAAGCTGCATAAGAGAGCAGAAATTCAGAGACAGATTTGCTCATTAGCGTGGCTTGTTCCTGTTCTCCGGCATCAAATTCCCTGAGTTTCATGGGGCACATTAAACCTAGTTCCAGACCCCAAGGGCCAGACCCTACCTTGTTGTAGGACTGACCTCGTGCAACTTCTGTGAGAATGCACACAAAATTTATGGCATGTAAAGGGCCTAAAATAAGGTCTCCTGCAGTCAAAAGCTAGCTCTCCGGCCTCTGCCCTTGTATCCAAGGAGGGGAAACAACTGGAAAATTTGCACTGCAAGGTAAAGTGTAATCTACAGGGGAACTGGGCAAAATCTCTGCAAGGCATAGCAACGGTTTAGTGGTCACTGGCAAACTTATCAAGAGCAGGTAATAACACCCCTCCTAGCTGTCTGTAACTGCTCACAGCCGCTCTGTGGCTCATAAACCTTCATCACAAATAAATTATTCTATGTAATTTTCATAAATAAGGGTAACTCTCATTAATGTCCAGAAATTAGACGAAACAGGTAGACACAGATATTCACTGTGGGATGTTCCCACTGTGAGTTACATAGCAGAATTGGTTTTGTGGCCGAAATACGTATTTTAGAGTAGAAGGTACAACAAACAGCCTCTGTCATAACCAGACCAGATGCCATTAACTAAAAAGCAACATAGAAAGCACTTTTGAATTTCTCTGGCTAAAAGTAATCCAACATTTACCTGCCACAAGGCAGAGGTCAATTTCTCTTCCCTTCTAACAAATGAAAACGAAAGAGTAGTGTTCTTCCTTTGAACAGTGCTTCCTTCCATTAGCAGAAATACTGCTACTTCTAAGTGGCTTTGCTGTTGAAGCACATGGCCACTGTGCTTAAGAGTTTTAGATCTTTTAAAGTAACAACAACAACACCTTTTAAGCCAAAAATCTTCTTGAACTTAAACACTTCAGACAAACTTTCAAAATCAAGTTTGTGGCATCACCAAATGACTGAGCTTTGCCTTTTAAACTTTAGACTGGGGATGAAAAACACTTTCCTCTGGATTTATATTCACTTTGCAGTGAAGTATCCATTCTTCATTTACACTTAAAACTGAAGTAGGATACCTGTTCACTGACAGGTGCTCTATGGGTTATTAGTGATTGAAGGGGTTATTGTGGCCTTGTTTTTGGAAAATTCAGCAGAATAGCCACCATCTATGCTCCTGCTAGTCTTGGATTTTCCTTTGTGCTTTTTGGGCATATGGAGATTCTTGGGCAGCACAGAGCTGAATTAGCGATACCTGTGCTTCACCATCCTCATCCTCAGCAAAGGTTTGCTAATACTGCTGAACCAGTCTTTCCATTAGTCTGCACACTGTCTTATACCTCAAATTAAACAGAAAGAATATTAAAACCCAACAGATCTATGGTAATATTTTGCCTATCCCTTGCAAAAGATAAAATTCTCCTTGGGAAAACAGAAAATCACATATATTGTCTGGAATATGTGCTCGCATCCCTGAAAAATTTATATCTCTGAAAATTTCTACTAAGACTGTATTTTGTTACCCAATTCACAATTTGATAAGGTTGTGTGTGCCTTCTATAAAAAGTGAAATATTTTCTCCCTTTTATTTTCCTTTGTTTTGGTTAAGACTTGCCACTCAAGAGACTGCTTTTGTCACCAAACCAGAGAATTAAGTCCTCTTTTCCTGAATAACTCTTGAAAAATTATTATCAGATTATTACAGTCACTTTTGTTCATGTACATATTTTTTAAAAGTACTAGCAGACAATTAAAGATATGAACACAAAGTTAAGATGTACTAAAGTTGAAAAATGGCGAGTATTTTGTTTTATGGCAAACATCATATGCTGTTCGGGAGAGTTTGTGTTTAAATGTGTCCTTTACGCTGTTCACAGGAGCCCTTCCTCTGTATAACAAGGTGCATATTCATGACAAAAACATTGTAGCAGGAATCAGAGTGATTCTAAACCAAGGTACTTCTTGGATTGTAAATAGGTGTATTAGAAGGGTATATCAGTATAGTTGTACTTTGATTCAGTTTTTCCTTTGAGAAGAAATCCTATTCATGTTTTAGTGTTTTGATATAGTCAGCCTCATTTGGAGGTATTCAGCATTTTTTGTATGGGAAACCATCTAACAGGAGCTACTCAGCTCTTCATGAATAGAGATTCAATCTCTTAAGTATAATAGAGCTGTTCATTGGATCTGTCCTTGTGTTTTATCGTTGAAATTCAAAATACATGTTCATAAACAAAAAAGTGACATTATTCAGTCCACATCCAAAAGTATAGAAGCCTAAACATTTCTTTATGAAGGTAAAATGAGGTGGCATGTAACAAAAAGGAGAGGCTTTTTTTGTAGCATAGCATAACTAGATATAGCAAACAATGTGGTGTCCATAATATAACAGCTCTAAGAAATACACTACAGACTTTGATGGCAGTTTTCTCTGGAGAATTCATCATATGGTGCTGAATATCTGAGCAAGGTTGTCAGTCTCAGAGCAGGTAAACAGTACTGACAGGAGTGGATGAGACTAAAGAAAGGTTTGTAAATTTGGTCAGCACCTCTTCATGAGTTTAAGTGAGGGTAATTCTGATTTGGCTGCTTGTAAAGGAGCTGGTCTGGCTCAGCCTGGGGAATTTTTCACTGGTTCCAGGGAAAAATTACTTGCTAGGGCAGCAAGAGTTTAGCTGTGTACATTGTAAAGAGTATTTTTCTATAACTCCCTTGGTCCCAGTGAGGGTGAGCCTCACTGCTAAAACAGGGTTAATTAAAAAATGCCTGTGGACAATAAGATTCCGAAGACTTTTTCCAGGGAGAAGGTTCAGTGTTTTGGGTTTAGGAACAGAAGCGCAATCACGGAAACTTGGGGAAATGCCAGGCTGCTTCTTGTCATCCCTTCCTCCTTGGTGTCTGAGTCTCGCTGTGTCCGTTCTTCTAACAGAAGCTTAAAGTGCCACCACGGGGCTTCTCCTGAGCTGCACAGAGATTTCGACACCGAGGCTCACTGCACTAATGACCTGCATCCACGGGACCATCTGTCCCTCAAACAGCCTCTGTGTGGTAGGATGGATGTATCCCAGGCCTTTTAAAGCCACATGCCAGTGCCTACGCCAGTTGTCCACACACTGCTCTTGCTGCTGGTGAAGATTTGTCAGGTGCCACCAGGGAGCGAGACTGCAAGCTCTACTCTGCAGTAACCTAACTGGGTTTCACAGAATCACAGAACAGCTGAAGTAGTAATGTCCCTCTGGTGGTAATCTAATCCACCCTCCCTGCTCTAGGTGCAGGTTGTCCAGGACTGTGCCCAGTCAGGTTTTGAATATCTCCAAGGATGGAGGTTCCACAATGTCTCCGGCCAACGTGTACCCTGTAGGGTTTGATATTGGGTATTCAACATGTTCTACATTCTTGATCCGCAATGGTTGCCCTCAATTCATGGAGTGGCATTCAACGTGTGCTTGTCTAACTAAAGGCAACACAGGAGACTGTTTCCACCAGTCCCCAGCAATTCCTCTGCAAGGTCCATGGCAGGTCATAGCCCCAAAGATGCTTGATGGGCTCCCCCATGCTCCCAGGCATGAAGCTATTGAGTTCAGTCTCCTGGAGCTCTGCCTCACAGTGGATGTAAACATCTGTCAGTGTGCCTGGGGTCTCTTCCATCATTTAACTGTGCCATTGTTGATCTCATCTGTAAGCATCAGCATCCACTGCCTACAGCCAGCACAAGGGTGAAAGCCCCCAGTGAGATCTGGAAGGTGAAGGCCATGTAGCTGACAGGTAGAGACCACTGACAGCTACTAGCTCTGGACAAGTCCAGGGCTGTGGCCTGACTCCCAGTAAGAACGTCAGACCCACTGGGCTACCAAGAACACCAGAGTGAAAGACAACATCTGAGAATAAGAACATAAGGGTGGAGAAAAACATCCTGAGACAAACTAGGCTGGGAGAAGGACTTACGTGGTGGGACCCAGTGGAACAGCAGCTCGTTATTACTAGACCCCACGCAAAATTACTTGTTACATCTCTGTATGGGGGATGCCAAGGAGGTGCAAAAAAGATAACGATATGTGGGGGTTTTTTAGAAGTACACTTCCAAGAATTTTGCTCAAATCTCAGCAACCAATAACATCTAAACCTGAGGACAGAGCTTCAAAAGGCCTTTCCCATATTAAAATACACTGCAGGAACTTAAGCCAGCAAGATTTAGGCATTTGCTTTCTCAGCAGGGTCTGCATCCTGAACTCTTACTCACATGGGTGTGTCGCGCTCTCAGCAAAATTGCAGGAATATTTGAAGATTCCTCTCTGAAGTTATGAATGTGAGTGTCCCTGAGAGCTGACAAGCATTGCGTTCCCAAAAACTTTAGGAAGACTTTGGCACTTAAGTATAAAATATTTCTTACTAAACTCAACATGCATAACTGTTTAAAAGACTATTTTAACTAAAGCACAACATGCTTTTAAAGTGATATCCATCGTTCCTGTATTTCAAAATATCAGTTTAGGAAGTAAAATGGTAACATTTCATTACTCTTTTCCTCCTAAACATTTTTTAAATTACTTTTTTTTTTTTCTTTCTGTTGTTTTGGGACAGAGACCTGGTTTGCTTGTTCAGTTAGTTCTCACAGTGCAACTTGAGCTGTGTTCAGTGATATGTTACTTCCTTCCTGCACCAAGAAACCTCTATCATGCCCAATTTACACTCTTTGCTTTCACTACACATTGTGTGAACATTCCAGGCTGCAGTTAACAGCGATTAAACCAGACAGAAATGCCTGAAATCCACTGTTGATCCTGCCTGAAACACAGGAGCTACCAACTTCTCTGCTACTTGTTCAGTACGAGCTCAACTCACACTCTTTGCTCAAAAGCAAAAGTTATCTGTTTCTTGAGAAAAAAAAATCAACAATTTTTAGCCTGGAAAATAGCTCTTCAGTTTTGTTTGACAACTTTTTAAAACCCATTGATGTATGACCACAGCTTTTCCCCTTCCATTGGCATGATATTACCAAGGCGCATGAAGCATGTGCTTTGACTGAGTTCAATTGCTTGGAGATACAAGCTTGACTTTGGCTGGTTTTAGTGTTTGTCACTCTCTGTCCCTTTGTGGAGAGATATTAATAGTTATGTCAAAACTGCAAAGTTCTACTGGGACAGAAAAAAAAAGATATGGCTAAATCAATATGAAAACAAATAGTCAAGTTTTAGTGTTGAATGATATCTGTATTCCAGCCTTCATGAAACTTGCTAGATTTCGAGTGCATGCTGTTATACCACTTCTAGCCTGTTCTGCTAAAATGTAGGATTTCTGTAAGTAAACTCTGCCTAGCCTGTATGTGTGGCTGTTTATATGCTGTTGCCCATTTAAAAAAACATATGAATTAAGAACAGAGACCTCCATGATACCGAACTGCTAAATCTTAAGAAACCTATCAGGTAAGTGTAGGAAACACACCAAGATTAGTACTTTCCCCAAAGGTAAACGTTGTAATTTAAGATAAAACAGATTACTAGGAAGCATAAAATCCATGCAAGGCAGCCATAGAAAACCTCTCTGCATTACTTCTACTGTTCATGGGACTACCTGCTTAAATTCCTGTTCCTCATCTGCTCTTGCTTGTAGCATTGGGTTGGCCATCTCTGCCAGTCTCTATTCCCACTGCAGGTGTTACTTTCCAACAAGCTCTTTCCCTTCCTCTCCTCCCCAGGCCCTGGGACCCACATGGAAGGAGCTGTTCTGGGTGCAGTAGTTATGAATGGAACAGCTGACGGGAGAGAGTGAGGGTTTGGTGACCTAGAGACTGATACTTGCAAACATGTCTGTTGTGACCACCTAGGCTATGGTATCACTCTGATTAATTTGTTTCATCTGTGTGAAAGCCCTCCTTTAACTTCTACTCCTCAACCTTGCTGAAAGGCTCCATTAGCCAGAGCAAGTGCAAGTTTCCTCTGTAAAGTTCAAGCCTTCAAACCCAGAAACCAGTCTGTGCTGTCCAGGATGTTGTCTGGAGCAAGGCTGTACCACAGTAAATCTGCTTTTCAGCTTGCTTGCTTGCTGCAGAGCGACTGCTCTCCAGAGAGTAAACGCAGAGATCATGCAGATAGATAATGGATGTTTGATTTAGCAGGGTCTTTGGACGCCACAGGGGTGAGGAGAGGACGCAAGTTCTCCTACAGAGAGGGATGCTGGTGGAAGGCTTCAAGGCAAGATCGATGTAGCAGAATTTCCTCCTCTGATCGGAAGCAGAGATAAGAGTGAAACTCTAGCTAGACAGTCTCTTCTCAAAAGGAAGATTCAATGGCTTCTGAATGATCCTGTATCCATCTAATGCATTTAGCCTGTGGCAGGAAAAAAAGAAAGCGAGAAAGGTTAGGAAATCCAGGACTTATCTTAAAACTACTATGAAGCAAATCTCAGCACACAAATAACTGAGTAGAAAGTCCTTTCTCTCCAAAATAATAAGGTTGGAAACCAATTTATTTGCATGCTTAGCAAATTAACACAATAACTGGAAAAAACACGTATTTCAGGAAGAACTGAATAAAGCCCAGGACTTGGGGGATTTTTGCTCCCCCTTTAGGTCTTTTCTCAAGACAATACTAAATTACAGATAGCACAGAGCACGTAAAGCTCAAACAGTACGTAGTTCAGGCAAGCAAAATGCATGCCTTGTCACAATATTGATATGAGTGTTTTATTAAGGAGTGTTCAGGCATTGCCTTTGCAACAGTGTAAATATGACATTAACTGGAGTGAAGAGGACAGGACAAGTATGCTATGAACAGACAGTTCACATGGCATCATCTGACAAAGATACATCTTTCCAGCATTCAAAAGTGCTAGTGGTGTAAACAGAAAAGTTGAGAAAGGTGAACAGAAAACAAAGCAAAGATAACTTTTGGGGAACTATTTGTCAAGCACCTCTGATATGCTAAAGCTCCGTATCATTTGTTAGCAGTGAGTTTGGATCCCTGCACTTTGGGGTAGTCAATAATGCCATCTGTCCGTGGTCTTTGTGAACTTTATTTGTTTTCACCACTTCTTAAATACACATACTATTAGGTACCCAAGCTGTAAGAAACAGAGATGTAGGGCACATGCTAAAGTATGCTCATGTGGATTTGCACTTATATCATTGCAGTGCCTTTTTTTTTCCACTTTGACGTCAACAGCCAGTGACTGAAAAATTAGTCCCAGATGGGACAGATCCCACTGCAAACCTTGTTCCTCAGTTCAAGCTTTTGACCAGCCCTCACTGAAGATAGTGTGAAAGATAGGCTCCTGTGCTGCCTCATGTAGGGTTGGAGTGAGGCATTTGTTTACATGCCTCCTTAAACCAGAAGCAGGGAAGAGGAAAATGCAAATGAATACATATATACCTTAATGACATGTGAACAGTTCTTTCCTCATGTGTTCATGTGAACAGTCTCCTCTCAGAGACCTTCTCAGCCTGCGGCACAAAGCAATTTCACGTGAGCATGCTTTTGGGGACTGGCCTCCCAGATCCATTTTGTATAACTGGTGCAACTTAAAACAATATTATTAGCTCAAGAGCTTGTACCACAAGATTTTAGCTCACATTTGGCAGAAAAACAAAGGCCAACCCTGCCAGGGCATGTTGATGTCACACTGTCCCCCTGTTCCTCCCTCCTACTCTCTTTTAGTTGTTTCTAAAAGGCTTCAATTAATGATTTTGTCATTGCTGCATGTTAGTGAGCACAGTTCCACTTCTCCTCTTGCCATTAGGGTCTTTCATGTCTTATTATCGAGGTGTCTAATCTTCCTGCCCTTTGTTGAGCATTGCAAGCCTTGTTGCAGCTGTTCTGCATGAATTTAATCTAACTCACTAGATAGATGTGTGGATGAGACTCTCCAAACGCCTGTGTTCTGCTTAGATGTTATCATGAAAACATAGCAGCCTTGACCTTTCACATAACTTAGCTAGCCATGAATGGTGGCAAGCTCTATCCCCCAGCTACACAAATTTCGTGCTGTTCATCAGCTGCTGTGATGCAGAAGGGCATTTTATCTCCCTTACTTTTGACATCTTAATTTGGTTACAGGGTTTTCCTAGAAGGTGTTCTTTGTATATTTTCATCCCCAGCTTTTGGCTGCTGGCAGGTATTAGACAGCAGAGTTCAGCCTGGATACTTTCATTTGTAGAACATGAGCTAATTAGCACTTTTAATGGGTTTAATGGATTGCACCAGAGTCTTACAGAAACAATGCTTCTTATCTGGCTAGCAATAATTTGAAACACAATTTAGTAGATCCCATTCTTCCTTGTAATTGCATTAAATCAGCTGATGCCTGAGCCGGCATGGTACCTATGTGAATCCATTTATTAAAGCTGCTACACTTTGTTTTGTCTCTGTGTTCATATATGTCTATACTTGTCATGGTGAGAGCACATACATGTTGCTGTTTCTGCTAGTGTCTAGTTCCCATTTTGTTTTGGTACCATTTACTGTTCGTAATGAGATCCTAAGAGATGACAAAGCTTTACAACGAAGGGTTACCTTCTATTTCTTAATCCCTTGTTATGCAGTGTTACATGTATTAGATGGTTTACATATTAGATGTTAATTAAAGGGGAGCAGATGGAATCTGTCAGCATCAGAAAGGCTGCATGTTCAAGTTTCTGAGCCAGAAAAAGCTATCTGCTGGTTTGCCAGGAAGGCAGCCTGCTGAATAAAACTGTTGTGTCAGTGGACAACCAGAACTGCAATTTCTTTGCAACTTAGCTGCATTGTGATTGATTAACAACAAAGAAATTATAAGGCATTTAAGAAAAACAGACTTGCTGAGCAGCAGCTGCTGCTTATATCAGTATGTCCTTGATGGCAAAATAGTTTAGATGCTAAACATGGTGTTGTGCAAAAACCTAGCACTTTTATTTTATTCACTACACTTCTTCCAGCTTCCTGCAAACAGATTTTTTTCCGTGTAGCAAAAAAAGCATCACTGTTCCTTTTTTTTCTACTGCTGGTGCTTCAGAATGTCTGTATATTTCTCACATGCAAAAAACCCTCTCAACTTTCCAAGTATGCAGAGTAAATTGAAGGGCGGGCTCTGAAGCTGCTAGTACACACACAGCTTCTGGGGGGAAGGAGGTAAGTGGCTGTTTCCAGGCTCAATCTTTTGCTCACTAAGTCCCATCTCTACTCAGAAACATGCCCCAGCATGGAAGTAAACCAGTAGAGGATTTGGCCCCTATGGTAGTGAGTGTCACTGGTCAGCGAGCTGCAATATTATTTTTTCTCTTTGAGTCTCTTCTCGGTGGTGCATGTTGTGGTATGGCTGCAAAGGGGATGCTTTCAGACAGCTGTGCTGGTATATGTAGTGACACAACCATTTGCCCCCTTTAAAACTACATTATGAATCCACATTTTCACAGAAAGCCCTAAGTACTCTTCAGAGCATTCAGTATGGAGATAAGCAGAGGAAAGATCAGAAGTAAATGAAAATAATGGTTGGGCAGGGGATGGGAGAGAAAGAAAGCAAAAGTAGATGCAACTGTAATTTATATTTATGAATATTATTCTCCTGGTTTTGACTTTCAACAGCTCTTAGCTCTGTTTCTGCCCCTAGGAGTGGAGCCTCAGTTCATGTAAACCACATTTTTTACATCAGGTCTTCCTGCCCATCAGCTTAGGCTCTGACAGAGAAGGATGAAGTGAATCTGCCATATGAGAGAATGAAAAGACAAAAGTAGGAAATGAGACTGTCAAATGGGTAATGCAGCACGCTTGTGCATGGAGCCCTTTGGTGGCTTCCAGCCTTTCACATCCTTATGCAAAGCAGCTGTCTTCTGATGGTGGGATGAAGCCGTGTGGTTGTGTGTGGTCATGTTTGGTAAATGCCTGAGGAGAAAAGGGTGAGCTCTTGGCTTCCACAATGCTCCATGTGCATGACAGGGCATCACCTTTTCAAAATACAAATAGATACAGAAACAGCATCATAGCATCTGGTGGCTTAGAGACTGACAGACATGCCCCGTTGACTGCATTTATGTTGTGGTGGTTAATATCTGGAAAGCAATTGTCCCAGCTGAAGTGGAGATAATTAATTATGAAATAACTGAAAAGCAAAGATACTTTCTGCGATCTGATGACATTGCAGAACTGCAATCTTCTACATTGTCTGAAATGCATTTCTGTGCTACAAGGAAGGGACAGATCTTGATTCCTCTGGAAAATCCTTTAAAAAAAAAAAAGACTGTACTTTTAATGGTGTGACTGAGCAAGGTTGTATGCAAGGAGCTTTCAAGACTGCATGCTATTGTTATATCCTGTTTTGTGTTACAGCAGTGGCCATGCTTCCCAAGTCATTAAACCGGGTGCTGGCAAACACAACGTGTTCAAAGTGAACTGGTGTTTTAAAATCAGTATGGCATTTGGTAGTATAACAGATACCTGGGATAAATGCAAGTTATACTATCAGAAAACAATTGCATTTATTGACCAAATGTGCACTCTTGGTGCTTTTTGTGTTTAAGATTACCGATGTTCCACAAAACATGCTGATAGCCATTAACTATATTTTTGTAGCTTGTAGTTTCTTAGTCTTGGTAGACCTGAACATAATTCTTTCTTGGCAGTCTTGAACTTCATTATTTTACTCAGGACTGACACCAGGTAACTGGCACAAGTTTCCCTAGATCTTTTTGATGACAGGTTTGAAACTGTTGATTTTGAAAGCAAATAATTTTATCAAATGTTTTCCTCATATTCTTTTTTTTTCCCCCAAACAATAAACTGCTTCTTCCATTTAAACTGCTTCTTCATATAGAATTATTTGTTCTAAAGGTTGTTTCTCTTTTTTTTTTGTGTACCCTGTATCTATACCATCTGTTCCTATATTAACCTGATATTTGGTGTGGATTTATCTATTGTATTTGTGGTTTTGATGCCTTATCTTTAGTTTCACTTAAATGGCCACTGACATTTTAGATTTTCCTTGTGTTTCTCTAAATGGAAATTGTGTATTACATTTCATAGCCAAAAGCTTTCCTTTTCATCCCTCCTTGTAGCTGTTGTCATTTTAAAAAAAAATATAACAAATGTTCACGTCTATTTTTAACCAGGACAGATTTTTCTATGCAATTTTTTTTTTTTTCACACCTGTGGAATTCTATCTACTGATCATCCATTCATTAAACAATTCCTACTTAAAACTGATTTCCAAGAGTGCTAGCAACTGCTACAAACTTTTGAAAGATTCAAGTTTCAGATACGCCAATCTCTGCTCTAGTCTGCTCCCACTAGATTAAAGAACTTTAGATTGTGTTTGAAAGGCTGAGAGACTTGAGGCTGCTTAGCCTGGAGAAGAGAAGGCTGAGAGGAGATCTGATCAATTATTATAAATATCGGAAGGGTGGGTATCAAGGGGATAGGGCCAGTCTCCTTTCAGTGGTGCCCAGTGATAGGACAAGGCACAACGGGCATAAACCCAAACACAGGAAGTTCCACCTGAACATCAGGAAAAACTTCTTTTCTGGGGGGGTGACAGAGCACTGGAACAGGCTGCCCAGACAGTTTGTGGAGTCTCCTTCTCTGGAGACTTTCAAAACCTGCCTGGACATGTTCCTGTGTAACCTGTCCTAGATGAATCTGCTTTGGCAGCGGGGTTGGACTAGATGGTCTCCAGAGGTCCCTTCAAACCCTTATCATCCTGTGATTTTGTGATTCTGTGATGACAATATTCTCACCTTTGTAAGAGTGTTTTCTTTACATTTTATTTTTAAGTTAGTGATTAATACTTTGCACATCAGAAAGAAGCCAAATATTGAATTAACCTGTAAGGGATAGTGTGGTAAGGAAACTCTCTTGCTTCTTCCTTCTACAAAAGCTATAAGAGCTTTGTTACTAGCATCATAAAATGTCCATTAGAAGCTGGGGGGATTATGAACAGATACAGTAGGATTTGTTCATTCCTAAACATACATGCAGCACTAGATTAATCTTTAACTTGAAACTTTAAATCATAAATTGTCCTGCATTGATGCTGTCTTTGTAAAAGGCTGAAATGTCCTCTTGCAGCATGCCCTTCTCCAGTTCTAATGGACAAATTAATTAATCTCTTAATTTCAGCATTCAAGGTGCAATCTGTGCTACCAGTATCCATCACTTTTTTTAATGGGATCTCATCCACTTCATAGAGGGATTTTATGTCAAGTGCCATTTGAGCTTGATGTTGGTTCATGAGTGAGACACAGTAAAGCTGGATCCAATATTGGGCAAGTGAGAAACTCGAGAAGCTTACTGAACACGTGTGGCCTTACTGAGGAGGGCCTGTTCATCTACCAGCTGCATAGTCACGGTCCTGAATCAAATGGGCTGAACATGGAGCGAGTCTTTCCATCTCAGAGTGTGGACCCAGAGCTGTTGCTGAGGATGCAACACTAGCTAGATGTTTCTTGTTGAAATATGTTACCTTAATTTCTTAGCAAGGGATTCACATTAATTTTCATTTGCTGCACAGATAGATTATAAAAACGCGTTTTCCTTCTGAGATAAATGTATAATGACATCTATCCAAAGAATGCTTAAGTATTCACACTTCAGAGAAACTGACCTTTAAGCCACACTTAGTGAAAGTAAGCTAAAATCAGTATTGCATTCTTGTTACCAAGGACACTTATAATCATCTTCTTAATTGTCCTTGACAATCTTATCATTAAAGATCTTGGCATTAATTAACTGTATAATGTCCCTTGCTTGATAAAATCAGCCTTGCTGGCACAATAGGCATTGTATTCCCTGGGCATTCTTTGCAGGGACTGTATCTATAGCAGGGGTCGTTCATGCTACTAATGTTGCCTGGATGACACACAAACATTTGAAGCACTTAATTGTCTGAGAAGTGAGCTGAATAAAGGCAGTGGTGACGCTGTAAAATATGTTCCAACTCAGTGTTTCTTAAGGGAGCTTTTATGCCAAGATTAGTATCAGTGTTTAATTGACAGCCTCTTCACTTAGTTAATTACTTGGGCTATTGTAGCAGAAAGAGAGAAATGAACAAAGGCATTTGTGATATGAATCACTACCAATACAGAAACAAATATGTGAGTACTGTGAAGACCAACAGGAAAAATACTGAGTCTTATCTTTCTCCTGAGGGAGTATGATCTTCTTTCAGCATTTTCAAAGGAAAACTTGAATCACCACAATAATGTTGGAGGTTCAAAGGTAGCCAGGTTCAATGCTTTTATATTTTTCAGATGACTGTTAGGAAAGATTGCAAATTGAAGGCTGAAAGTTCAACCTACATGTCATGTATCAAAATTCAGTCAGACAGAAAGTGTATGTAATACCATATCTGCACACACATAAAATAAGTATAATTAACAATACAGCCCCACTTTCATAAATTGGAATAATCTTTAAATAACGAAGGACTTGAAAGACCTTTTGTGCTTTCTTAAAGCACAATACCCAGCCAAACCATACTCGGGCTATCTCAGCCGTAAGATATTTTTGTAATCTATGTTACAGTACTTATACAAACACCACTTTCCATTAAAAAAAAATGAGCAGGCTGAAATTTTGAATGTGGTCTGTAAGTCTTGGACATTAATGCACTGACTCTAGTTATACTTAAAATGTGAATGTGCACAAGATCTTTTAAATGCATATGTGGGAAAAAAAGGCAGTCCTGTTAAGAATGCTTTCCAGAAGGCACAGTCATCTTGATGTCTCATCCCAACCTCTTGGGTGCTCATGCAGCACCCACCTCCAGCTACGCCACCAGCAGATACTAGCCATAATCACACAGCTGCCGAAGGGAAGTAGTTTCTAGTGTGGTCCTTGTATGGGACTGAGGCCTCCAGTTCTTGGAAAACTAAATTTCTCCCCCTCTCCTGTAGTCCTACAGTGAGTAGTGAGTGAGTTAGAGACATTGCCCATAAACTGAAGGAGCCAACAAACCTGTTAGATTTGGCAGCAGTGATTTTGGGACAGTATGTTGACTCCCTACCAGTGGCCATGGCACAAATCTTCATAACAGCCAGTGAGAAAATCCTTGCCCTCCCCTCTAAGCAGAGCTATAGGAGGAAAGACCAGAAATACCCATGCCCTCTCTGTTTTTTTGTTCTGTGGTGTTCCGTAACCTATTTCCTACCCAAATCTTGTGCATCACCACAAAAAAAAAAAAAAAAAAAAAAAGGAAAGAGCTATGAAACTTCCTCCCTTTTCCAATGCCAATATATCTCCACAATGAACAATCAGGGTATAATTAATTTTTTTGAGCATGAACTCTAAAATTGCTTTGGACCATCCTCAAAAGATTGGGCATACAACAGTGCTGGTCCACTAAAGCAAGGAAGGTTTTAACAAATCTGGTTAGCACTAGCAATCCTTTAAATCATACCAAGAGCAATGATCATTAGCAATTTTAACTGGAGACCTTGACATGAAGACCACTGTTGTGAGAAATAGCCCAATCCCATTAAGAGTCTTCTATTTTCAATCACAAAGTGATCAGTTCCCCACATTACGTTACAACAGGTAGCTCTGGAGTGCAGTTTAACCATCAACTTATGCTATGAGCTGCTGATGGAGAGAGAGGCCAGCCCTCCCCCTTTCTGATCCAGGTTACATGTCCTCTCCCCAGCTGCCAGTACCCAGCTGCTGCAACACCAGACTGAGCCACCTCTGCTGGCTGCTCTGGCTGGAAGCTGGCACTGAAGAAGTGCAAAGCAGCTGATGGCTGATGTGGCTCACTGAACCCATATACAGGATGGGACAGCATACACAGATAGTGGACTAAGGACAACAAAACTGTCCTTCTGGGGAGGAGCCAGCATCTAGATTGTCCTCAGCACATCATAAATCCATGTGCTTGTGGTGTATGTGAAGTGCATGAATGCAGAGAGGCCCAGCCAGTTTACATAAGTGTTCAGTTAGAAGAATTGTGTTAATTCTGTGCAGAGCCCCTTTGACTCAGTGTACCTGACAGACTGTATTTGTCTATTAGCATTTTCCCCTTAGGCACAGTTTTTAATATGGAAATTACATTGCTTATGAAAACAAGCAGACCTTTATTGCATGCTGTCTTCTGTGATGATCCTTCTGGAAAGTCATTATTCCCTGCTAAGGACCCTGGGAGCAGGTGCTGGGAAGAGAGAGACTATGCCCCATTACTGCTACCATTGGTTCTGAACTAGATGCAGAGACCTGCAGGTATGCTTGTAAACCTCTGAAATACTCACTCCATAAAGATTCAGGACATGTGATTTTTCCATATAAAGCATTCACTTTTTTTTTTTTCCCTCTCTGATGGAATTATTCAGATTCTCATATTCAAGCGAATTTTTTCTTATCTGGCTGCTTTTACTTTGCACCTTTTTTTTTCTTACCTAGGGATTTCCTTTCGCCTCTTACTAATAATTTTGCAGAACAGATTTCACAAAACATTGCATATTCCAAAGCAAACAAAAAAGGGTTGCAAAAGTTTGAATTCTCCAGCATTCCCTTCCAGAATCTCAGAAGGGGGTTTGCATTGATGCAAGAGTTTACTTTTCCCTCTCATCCCATTTTTCACAAGGTAAATATGAATGCTGGTGAACGCATTGAAGAAAGCCCACAGCCACATAGATGGGAAGACTCATGTGCTGGTGAAATTCAGCAGCAGAGGCAGCTGAATTTGGATCTGAACAAGGACTTAAGAGAGGTTCCGAAGGCCAGCAGTGCTTGAACTTCGACTTGCTGTGGGCTGAAATATGCCTTCTAGTTCACTCAGGGACAGGCCTATATTTCATGGGTTTGGATACAACTCACAAGCCTCCATCATGCTCAGCTCCTGTCAGAAATACAACTGAGTCCAGCTTCCTGTTATTTAAGGTCACTGTCATTTCATCTTCCTTTAGACACTACATTTTCTTAACTTTGAGGAATGCTACATTCACTGTCTCAACTGTTAGGCTTTTGTCCTAACTGCTCATGTGTCATAAAAGTATGTCAAAAAGATGGGATTTGGTGGATGGGCTAAAACCAAAGTCTAGGTCTGTAAAGATGTACCTTTAGATGATTGCACCTGACCTGTAGGAGTAAGCCCAGCCAATCTAACATCTTGTTGTGCACTAAGTTAAATTCGGTGATTTGTGATATAGCAGTATCACAAAAACCACTTTTCCTGCCTTTCCTTGTAATATTTTACTGGTCTTGTAAAAGTTCAAAGACTCAAAAATAAGCAAAGTATTTTGAAATTCCATGCACCCAGGAAAGAAATAAGCCTTGAGAGAATGAGTCAGAGATAAGAATGTGCTGGTTTCCAGGATGGGTGTTCAGGCAAACAAGTCATGATGAGGCTTGTGTCCTAAAGCTTGACTTAGTAGGTAGCTGCTACTGGGTGCTGAGTGCCTTGATGTTCACTGACACAGGGAAGTCCTGTATGAAAATATCATAATGTTCTGTGAGTCAAATTGTCCTAGACTTTCTGCTTGTTCTCACTGATTAGGTAAACAAAACAAAGCTCTAGAAAGAAAATAACTTATCACTCACAGAGAAAAGGTGACAGAATGATAAGTATGGCACACTTGGCTGCTGCCTTCACCAAAAAATCTTTACTTAGTCCTTCTACAAGTGATAGCTCTCCCCGTGCCTTTTCTTTAGTTCTCCATTCTCCATCTTGCAGAACTTCTGCAGTTATTTTATCTGGCAGCTTAGTAGAGCCTTGCAGTAAACGAAAAATTAATACTGGAGAAAGACTAGACTGGAAAAAATAAACTTTATGGGAAAGCGCATCTGTTAGTCTCTGAAATAGTCCTCACAGGCAGACTCTGCAAATGGTGTGTTTCAAAGAGAACCAGTCACTGGTCAAGAACAGCCCAGAAATAGTTGGAAGAAGATAGATAATTTTAAGATATCTTTTTTCATCTTGTCTAGTCCTGTTTACAGGTTGGTGTCACCTGAGGCAATTGCAATGACAGACATCATTGCATTGCTAGCACTTGGATCTCAGAGGTAGTTTCCCATAAGAGTAGTCAGTTGGAATATGTATTTTTGGCTTGCTAGCTGTAATTTTAAACAAATAACACAGATGTGTTTAGCAGATTTGCTCTGAAACCATAAAACCTAGACTTCTAAAAAAAATTAAATGTACAAATTGCTGAATATGATCCAGTCTCCAAAAGAGTACGGGAACTACCTTCTTTGTATTCTGAATTACTTAAACTGCCCTTCCATGAAATGCTGAAGACATCAGTTGAAATTATCAATCTTACCAGGTAAAATATACACAGCGTCCTTATTTTAGTTTCAGGTTATGTGGGTCATAATAGCATTGAACAGTTTGATGCAAGACAGCTCTTTTGGCAGTCACTGCTGTGAGATGAGACTTGGCTAAAATAATAAATTTTAAACGCAATTTTGAACTAAAAATTGAAACAATAATTTATTATTTGTGCATTGAAAGCCACGGCAGGCACCCACAAGACATTATATGTTGCTTACATACTAAAAGCACTCTTAGTGTAAGCACCAACATACGGCAGCATGCAGCGAACCTGGAGCACTGACTGGGGGGGAGCAGGAAAGAAGAAGGTGGATTAAAATGCAGCTTTCATTCCATTTACTATTTACATAGCTATTCTTTGCTAGTTGAATGCTACCTCTCCACAAAAGAGATCTCCTGATGTCCAGTGCACATAGTCCATAGTCAGGGCACATGTGCAACCACCACAGCCTCTCTACAGTACAAATAAATGATCTGCAACACAGGTGGCTTGAGAGCCACAGTGAGGCAAATCAAGAGGGAGAGTTTTCAAAAGTGCAAAGGACAACAGAGCTTTCAGCTCCCCCCGATGCTTTCAAAAGTCTTATGCAAACCTAGTGTCTTAGAGTGAAGGCACGTCTGCCAGGATTTGTGCAGTTGCTTGCTCCCTTGCCTTTGCCCACGAGCTAAGCAGTTGCAGGCCTGAAGAAGTTGGGATACTGTGTAACTATGTCAACATGCTGTTGAGCACGGTCTAATAAGCCCTGCTGAGAGGTAGTATCTGTTGCTTCTGTCTTGGTTTAGCGCTAACAGAGATACATCTGCTGACTTATATCTGGCTGGCTTGGTACCTGAGATGGATGACTGCCAATGTCTGATCATTTACATCTTAAAGGAAGATTTTTTTCTAGCACAAATCAACATTATTAATTCTTTTCTAAAGCATTGGGTTGTCCCCCTCATTCTTAAGAAAATAAAAAAGCAATCTTGAAGAATCTTATTTAAAGAAAAAAGTTTTCATTCAGTCTGATGTGCTGCAGAACCTGTAGACATCCCCAGTTACCATGTGATACTCTCTTAAGGGTAGAAGACGCTCAGGCCTCAAACTCAGCAGCTTCAAACAGGACCAGTATAAAGTAGCAGAGACCACTAACTCTCCACTGAAGGCTGAACGTTTACAAAGGATAGCTGTAAGTGAATGTCATCCACTCCAAGACAAGCTGAAAGCTTGAACACCTGCCAAGGATGAGCCAAGCCAAGGGACATGACTTGGCTCTCCCTTCCAGAGTCTTGACAGGGCCAAAGGAACTTGCTGTACGCATATGGCAAAGCATATAAATGAAAGGTTTTTTGACAGTGGCCACCTGAAAACAGTGTCAGCCTCCTGTCACTTGGCTCTGCTCTAGCCCTGCCTCACAGGCTGCAGCAAGCAGCTCAGGGTGAGGGCACAAATAGCAGGATTATGTCTGAATCCACTAGTGTGTACTGCAGGTCATGAGTCCCCTTTGGTACAGCAAGGGATAAGAACAGAAAAAGCCTTCATTTCTCAGTCCAGGCTTTTATTTTGCTAACTACTGGCAACTAACCATGGAAGAAAACACCATGGCTTTTTTCACTTGTTGCTTTGTTTTCAAAGGAGCAGTTTCCAGTGCAATTGAGAGTGTGTGAGGACAGGAAAAATGAGGTATCAGCATTGGCTTTTGTGAATAACTAGTCACCAGCAGCACTGTTTAACATTTCACACTACAAATCTGTTTGAATCGGAGACAAGCCTAAATCCCATGGAACAGGAAGCAGTGTCTTCCCAGGATTAGTGAGCATGCTCTGTTAATATATGTCCTAACTTCTGGATCCTGTAGGGTTAAAAATATTTAGACAAAAAGGAATCTAAGTGACACTGCTAATTTGAAACTGATGGCAGTTGAATGTACCATAATTTACCTTTAACTTATATCTGAGCATAAGATTTACAGTGCCAAAAATGCAAAGACATTTCCCAGATATTTACCCTCAATGAGAGAAATTCCTGGCGTGTCTGATGGCAGAGCTGGCGTGCACTGCTCCAGTGCCAGCAGCTCCACTCAGGCTGGGAGGCATGTAATGGTGGCAAGTGGGTTTATGATCCATCAGCCACTGAAGAGATTGGAATATACTTTCACTGCTGAATCACATGGTACTTCCCCACATTTTCTAGCTTATATCGCTCAATAAATTGACTAGGTGAAGGGTGAATATGTGAAATAAAGTGATGCTATGTGCTTCTGTGTGTAAAAGATAAGTAAGTGGAAACTGAACAAACATTTTAATGCAAGTGCTAATAGAAAATGTTCATAACTTTGTATAACACAAAAGTAACGAGTACTAACACAGACGTACCAGGAACAGAGACCTGTTATATATACAAAGAACAAGACTGACAGCAAAAGACAGTCCCTGCTGCTGTGAACCTCCAGGCTAACTGGAAGGGGAGGATCTCTATTCATATTTATACATGGGAAGCTGAGTCATGCAGAGATTGAGAGAGGGGCATCCTCCAAGGGAGAGTCAGCCTGCTGCAGGCTGGGTTCACCCTTGGGGACATGCCTGTCCCTTTCTTGGGACAAAGGAAGCACAGAGGAGGCAAAGTCCCAGCTGGGGACCCCAGTTCAGTACAGATGACTCTGAGGGACTTCAGTCCCCCTGGGAAGCCGCCAACAGAGTGAGGAGTAGATGCTACACACCCAAAATTCATATGCCATAACAAAAGACATTCTTCCCCTTTCCCCAAATAGTGCCTGAAAAATGTGTGTAATTAAACAAAACTTGTCATTTAGTTGTATTACTGCAGTTCAACAGTTAGACAATTAAGGAGAACAGGGAAAAAAAGAAATGTCAATCAATAGTCAGATTAAAATGTTGTTTTAACTCAGTTAAAGGAGTGAACAAACTCTGGAGTGACTTCAGTTGAAGGAATTCATAAATTTGCAGTCTTTTCAGAACAGGGGTTGATTCAGTTCGCTCTTAATGTGCAAGGCTTTACATAGTGCTGATCCCATTCTGCATTTGAAAATGTAGTTTGCAGGATATTATGAAACAGGCCATGCATTAAAGGCTATTTACAGAATTGAGTATTTCAAATGTCCCTTCAGCATCCCATCAGAGTCAGCTGAAATGCATGTTGGAGTGGGGGTGAAGCAGCACAGGGTGATGTACTTCAAAGCTGTGCCAAAATGTGTCTCTACAATGAAGCAGAATTAAGATTGTTCAGGCGATTTTATGTTTTAATTGATGACATGAAGTCATTGGCTTACATTGGATTTCCCCCAGTATAACTCAGACTGTAGAAGAACTTAAATTATCTTTTAATGAACTCCATCTTCGCTGGTGACCTGTGAAACAGTTTGCAGTGTACAAACTGGTGTTATTAACATGCTTGGCAAAGCTGCTGTTTTCACAGACTGCTCACGAAAGCACTGTAAAAGAAAAGGCCGTTTCAGCAGAATACTTCCTCAAACGACTCGCTTACAAAACACTTTTTCTTCTGAGTTTTGCAGACTGGATGCTACAGCTCAAAAAAATACTACTCTTGTTCCCCCACACACACCCCCACCCCCTCCAGTTCTGGGAAGAAAGCTCTCCCTAAATTGCTAGTGAAGCATGTCCCCAAATGTCCTATTTCCTTAACAGGTGATAATGTTCTTCTGGAAGGAACAACTAGCCCCAGCTGTTGAAACATTTTGAAGACTGATTGTACTGATGAAGGGTTACTTCATGTGATGAAACTCTGATCAGTAGTCCAAATATAGGATTACTTCTAGCCCCTTTGTTTTCAGAACTACTTCACAGGCTTAAGCACGCTGAGGGATTTTCTCCTCAAAGGCATCAGTTTGGTAGATCATTTGCAGGATTGATAGTTTCGTAAGTTTAAAGCTGTGATGGACTTGATGGGGTCAGCGGTAGCGCAACCTCATGCTAAAAGTATGCAAACATAAAGGCATTATATGGAAAAATTTCCCTGTAATTAAGTCTTCATTGTCAAAGAAAAAGAAAAGAAGAACCTAAAATCCATTTTCCTCTCCCAAGTTCCTTGCATGAGTCTCTGACTTCTCTGTCTTCTCTGACATATGGCACAAAGAGGAAGTTATTCTGGGGGACTAGAAAACCCTTCATTTAAGTAAAATGAACCCATCTCCTATGAGGACAGACTGAGAGAGTTGGGGTTTTTGGCCAGAAGATAAGGCTCCGTGAAGACCTTATCAGTACTTAAAGGGGGCCTACAAGAAGGCTGGAGAGGGACTTTTTACAAGGGCATGTAGTCATAAGACAAGAGGTAATGGCTTTAAACTAGAAGAGGGTAGATTTAGATTAGAGATAAGGAAGAAGTTCTTCACTGTGAGGGGGTGAGACAATGGAACAGGTTGGCCAGAGAGGTTTTGGACGCCCCATTCCTGGAAGTGTTCAAGGCCAGGTTGGATGGGTCTTTGAGCAACCTGGTCTAGTGGAAGGTGCCCCTGCCCATTGCAGGGGAGTTGGAACTAGATGATCTTTAGGGTCTCTTCCAACCCAAACCATTCTATGATTGTATGGTTCTATGAAATACCACTTATGCTTATTCATCTTGGTGATTTTCTGATATCTGCTGAGACAATATGTTATTTCCATATTTGTAATAAAATAGTAATAGAACATAGTATGTATGGAAAATCAGTATAAAGGTGGATTTCAAGCCACATTAAACAGACAAATTTTTCTTCAAATATCATCCCAATTCTTAGTGGGACTTCAAGGCTCTATGGTTAAGTTAAATAGTGTTATAAGAGACATTAAGTTTTCTCCTGCCTCTTTTTTTCATGGATGAGGACATAAATACGTCCACTGAGGTCTCAGCTCTGGAAGATGTTGCTTGTTGGTATCCAGAATTGAGCCTTTTGCAATACACCAACATTCTGGCAAAGAGAAACATTTGTTTAGGTAAAATGGCACTTTACTGACAATTTATGTGTGAAAGAAGAAAACTCAAAGATCATATGTGTATTATGTGAATATACATATACATAGTGTGAGTTTGTTCATCTGTAAATTAAAAGGGAACTAACTATAAATACTCTAATAGAAAATGTTCTATATTAAGGTTGCCACAATGTCTTTATCTCATCCTGCTATGTCATGGGAACTTTAACCTATGGTTTATTAGCTGCTGTATGATGCACATCTAATTCTTAATATTGGCTCACGCAAGGATGCATAATGGACTTTCTTATGATTCACTTCAGGAATGATGTTAAGAAGATTAGAATGCTATGAACATTTTTTGAAGGGGGATTATGGCTAAATGTTTCTTTCCTGTTATCATTTGAGTTTTTTGATAAGTTTATTTTGGTGCAGGAGAAGTGATATAAAGGACTAGGGAAATAATATATGGTACCATGGATTTTGTCCTACAATAAATTTAATTGTATTGTCAATTAGGGACACTGCTAGGCAAAAGCGTGCATTGAATTTACCTTGAAAGACAGTAAAAATAATGTGCATCTAATGTCACTTGTGCTTGTAGCATAGATAATCAAAGTACAGGTATTTGCATGGAGAAAACTGAAGTTCTTAATTCTATTCTCTTCAACAGTGTGTTTTTTATTTCTCTCTGCCTCCTATAAGAAAGCCTCCACTGTCATGGTTTCGGTTTACATTGTTGTTCCATTCCTTGACTCATTTCAACACATTTTCTTCTAGGCAAAATGCAGAAGGAGAATGAACAGAATTTGTGCGTACACATCTTTGCTCATCCTCCTCCTATACATTTCAAAAGTGTAAACAAATTTATTGAAAGTTTATGAAAATGTGCCCCAGTTTTCTTCTGCTATTTAGCTATTCTGCTACTTCATCTATTACTGTAAGATTTGAGGATTTCAGCAGGTGACAAGGGGGGGAAAGATTTTAATGGAAAGGAACTTGCTGAGTGCCACTGACAGCCAGGGAGAAGTGGGGTGTGTACGTATCTTGGAGATCTGGGTTAGGAGATTGGCACTTCTGGAACAATGTAATTTGAATGATGAAAAATAATTTGTGATGATTTTTCAAGCCATTCAAGGAGTTACACTGGAACTTGTTTTTACATGCGTTTCCATTTTAACAAAGACTACCATATAGTATTAGGAGAAATGAGCATGAAATTAAAGCTTTACCATAAATGAGAGTGTTAAGACACACTTTAGAAACACACTCCTAAACTGAACATGGCCTTGAGTCTATGCAGGCACGAGGGTCACAAGCAGAAAGCACGCAAAGCTCAAGAGAGGCTTAGTGAGATACTTTTGAGCTTTGTAGTACATCCCCTAATAACAAATTTATACTTGAAAATATCTCTTAGCTATCGTACAGCTCCTGTGAGATAAGGATGTGTTGGCTACTCCATTAACCCTTCCCCATTACCTCTATGGTTGCTTTAACCATAAAAAACCTCATTAAATAAAGACATTTCAAGGCGGAAAGTCATCATAAAAAGCTTAATTGTTAGGCATGAGCCAGCATGTGGAGAGAGCAGTGGACAGTTGCTCACCTCCCTGGATGGCACTTAGCAAGTAGCAGTCTGGTGAGCCTTGAGGGTGAGATGGGAATCCAGCCACCCTCATGCCAGAGCAGGCTGGAGGATACAAGGACAGTAAGGGAGTCATTGCTGCTGCACAGCAATGCTCTGTGCTGAAACCCATGTGGGATGTTCGTTAGAGGGTGAGAGGAGTGTCCTTCTGCAGGGAGAGATGGAGCAAAGCAAGTAGGGCAGCTGGGATGTGGTAGAACTCCGAGTGGGGGGAGATGAAAGGAGGAGAAACTGAAAACAAGTATGCACGCCTCCAGGTCTCCAAAGGCTAAAGCTGTTAAACTTTGGAACCACACTAGCTCCAGGAAATAGCTGAAGTTCACATCCTATCCCCACAGTCTGCATTTAGCTGCACATTTACTCTTAAGTTTATTTTTAATTTTATGGCCTGTTCACATGCCACCAGTTGGGCTATGCTCCAGGCTCTGCCATATTTACTTGGGAATTCAAATAATTATCTTTTTTAGTTGGTTGATTGGTTGGTTGTAGTACAATGCTACACCAAACAGAAACTAACTTCCACATTCCTCAATTTTCCTTAACTGTTAATAGGATTTTTTTTCAGATTTCCACAGTAACTTTTACTTTAGGAATACACAAGAAGGCAATGTAAGTAATGTGGTTATAAAGTTAATTAACATTATTAAATTATAACACAGGAATCTGTTGCATAATTAACAAAATTAAGTGTTTTAAATCATTATGAATCCAGGAGCTGAGGAACTAAACACTTGGCTAGGTAGTCAAGTCCTTCCTAAAACCAGGAACCTCAGTTGTCACATCTGGATCCTGCCCACCCTGCACGCTGCAGGGATCTAGCCAGGGGAGATCAGCACTGAAGCTCTGTCAACTCCTCCCTTCCAGGGGCAGAGGCAGAAGGCGGCAGGAGGTGTCCAAGATGTTCAGCCTTTTAGCATTGCACCACAGAAGAAGGATGAAGACCAAAGGAAAGCCCATCAGGGGATGCTCCCTTAGACTTTTCCATCCCGCTATGGGACTAGAGGAGAAAATCCATCACCCAAGGAAACATCTGTAGCAGATGGATTTTCCCCACAAACACTAGAGGAATCTGAAAACCCATAGTAACTGTAATGGTGGCAGTTTTGACAATAATATTCATCTTGGCTGAGGTCAGGAACATACTTCTCTGAATGTGGAACATTCACAAGGAGTTAGTCATATAAACCCAGACGGCAAAGCCAGCCACAGCATGGAAGATTTTACTACAGATCAGGGTTGGAGCTATGGTGAACTCACAGTGCATTGAAAAGAAAATGTCCTAAGAGCATCTCAGATTAGTACTCACATAATGCTCAAAGCCTTTGCACATTTGGTAGAGACTGTTCTTTAAAAGTATGCCTACTTTACCATAGCATTTTTAAATGGAAACATCACATTTCCATCGAGCAGAAAATTTTATGATAGTTGGATGTGGTTTGAGGAGCAATATTTCAAGAGATGCACTAGTCCAGCTCCTTCAAGGATCCTGTGTTACGTGTATAGGAAACTCTCACCCATTCACCTCTGTCGTTAGCGCTAACACCTCTCACCAAGCCCCTGCAAACAGTGCCCTGTTTGTGTGAATTCAACAGCACTGATTTCTGCTGGATTTTGTGAAGCACCTAAGTACTTGGTAGAAATCTGGCAGATAGTGGGAAAAAATGAAGGTTTAATTGGCACCACAACAGTGTTAAAAGGGGGATTAGTATTAGCATGTGCTTTGAATTCAGAGTAATAGAAGTAAACCAGACACATTTTGTTTGGCATCTATTTTGTGTCCCAGTGAAAATGGCATACCACCATTTGATCAGGCACAAAGCCATCCCAACAGATGGTCTCCAGCAGCAGCAGCCAAGAGACCATGTATGAACATCAAATGTGTTTTGCAAAGGGCAGGACTCCAGACTGCCAATGTCGAAATTGTTTTCCATTCCCAGCTTCCGTGACGATGGCTAGTAGGGCTATGCAGCCACCTCACTGGCCCAGGGACCAACCCAGCAGCATGGGGAGGCTGTATGTTCAGGAGTTTTGCCAGACCTTTTGTGACCACCTCCCTCTGGCCTTTTGGAGGAGGCCTTCATCACATCAGCTTAAAAACACTCCTGGACACAACTTTTGGATTTAAATAAAAGAATGGAAAAAGCGTGGGCTTCTGCTCCATTATTTTCTTAGGGCCTGTGTAGTCGTAAGGGCACCAAAAGTGTTTACAGAATGGGCACATCTGGGAGGCAAAGATGCATTTCTTTAAGGACCAAACATGCACAGATGAGCACATGTTACTGTGCCAGCCACTGTATTTTGCAAGCAGAGATTTTTTCAGTTCCTAGCTAGCTGGCTGCTGAGCAAATCTGTTGCTCATGTTCCTGGGTTGTAGCCTACATAGGTTACGAATTGGCTTTGCAGATGTTTAGTTAATGTGCTGTGGATATGAATGAGCCTCGGCTTTTCCCTCTCCCAGTCATCACACCGTTATCTGCAGGAGTAAATGTCATTCAGGCTCTGTTGAGTCCTTTGCAGTCACCAGGTACCTTCTCCCTGTTGTACCAATGTGGGCACGTTCTTTGGTTCCCAGGAAAGACTGGAGCCTTGAGATTACAGCCAAAATCTCTGCTTCTCCTTCCTTTTTCTCATTCTGCTCCAAAACAGAAGGTGTCTATGCTGCCAGGCCAAACACTCCCTCTCTACCACATGGCAGAAGAAAGAAGGAGGCAAGTAAGCCTAAAACCTTGGAAAAATGACTGTAAAACAAGTTCAGCATGCTTCTCACTGTGCCCACCACTGCCTGTCTTGGTCTGGGCAGACCCATAGGCACGAAGCAGGAGTGGTGGCAGGAGCTGCTTCCAGTCAGCTCCTCACAGTCATCTCTTGCTGGTGTGCAGTGCCTCGAGGCCACCTCCTCTAAGAGGTGATCCCCACACCACACGGCATGCAGGGGTCACTGGCTATGGAAAGGATTTTTCACCTCTTCTTCATCTTCTACACATTTTTCCACTCTACAGGAGCTTTTATCCTTTTGAATTACAAAAATACTCTAAAGTTCCTTTGGAGTTCACGGGGCTGAGGATCAGTCTTTCTTTACTCAGGTTCATGGCTTAATTGCCATCCACTGTGTATCATGATGTTGTCCATCAAGGAGCTTCCTAGAGCTTAACAAGCCAGACATGTAAGCTTTACAAGCACGCAAATATAGATATATGTATTCCAAATAACTTTTCTCATTGCTGAATTGCAGCCACCCTGCCATGAATTGTGGCAATTTTTCAACAATGTGCAGCTGCATTACAAAACCATGCAGGATAGGAAGCAAAGGATACCTAAGGAAACCCAGGAAGAATCTGAGGTTGGCTCCATAGAATTAATCCCATGTGAATTTGTCTCCTGACCGGTTAAATAGTTGGCAAGTGGAAAGGAAACGAGAACATATTTCACTGATACTGAGGCTTTAATTTGCTTATATTTGAACTCTTTTGTGCATATGAACCTTGAAAATAGCTTGTGATTCAACATCAAATGCTTTTGTGCAATTGTCCTGCCAAGGGAAACTTGTTTGAGCTCCACTGATGTTCCAATACCAACAATTGATACAATCTGGCTAAGCCCTAAATTTCCATTTGTTATGCTCTTTGAACATTTCTAATACTAAATAAAGTGTCAAAGTTTGAGATGGATCTATGAATATGTTGGAGAGCAAAGAAAGGGGTTACATGCACGGTTTTGTGTATTCAGTGAATACCAAAGGGTCTAGAATACCAAAAGGTCTTGGATCTGGCTGGGGTGCCAGAGTTAGTGCCAAACTAACTCCAAACAGCTTTTCCAATAGCATCTCCCCTCATTAAGGGTTCAGGTGGACCAGCTCTCGAAAACGCTGACAGGGTCAACACGACAACACTTCCAGCAAAGTCTTTCAGCACCACCTAATGAATTGCAAGGTTTTTTTTCCTGGCAACAACTGCACGTCCGTGGGAATTCCTCAATCGCAGATTGAGCAAGTCTAGAGTGTGGGACAAGAGAGAAGCAAAATACAAGGATTGAAAATAGTACCCCTGCCTGCCGCTTCCAGCTGAAAGCTCAAGTCAGAAACAGCCCACTTGTAGTGACTTTATTTTTGTTCGGTTGTGTTTGACCTCGCTACAGGTACTTTATGTTTTCTACACTTTTGGGTTTGTTCATTTTTTTGTTTGTTTTTCTTTTAGAATGAAATAAGCAAAGATTATAGCAAAACTGCATCAGCTCTGTGTGCATCAAGCAGCAGATTCTTTGTGGGTCCGAAATAAAGCCTTGCTTATTGCACTGGCAGGTTTTTTAATCATCTTTTTTACCCATATAAAGCAAATACTGGAAAACGGGGAAGAGAAACTTCAGTTTTATCTTTATGTTGCGAAGCATTATGGTTCTGTCGGTGACACGTGTATACTTATCTGGCAAACATAAACCGGTAGCAGCACTGAAGCACTGAAGCCTCCAGTGATACCTCTGGCCTGTCTTCACCTGAGGGATTTCTTTTTTCTTTTTGTGGCAGGTTGCAACGTTCTGGTGAAGGGTGTTGCAGCTTAAGGGCTCCCATGGCGCACAGCAGCAGTTTCAGCTTTGATCTTTAACTGGGTCCTTTGAGTTTCAGTTCAACTACTTACTGGCCACGTGCGTGGCCTCCCCTCTTAAATTAAAATCCTCCTTCTAGTGGGCACAGGGGTGCTTGGCTTCCCCGAGCCTCCGGGGAGTCTACCCTCCCGAGCTTCCCAGGGCTGTACTGCCATCTCCTGATCAAACCTGAGGCTTCCCCTGCTGAGGCTAGCAACCTTTTTCCGCCTCTTTCCAGAAGGGGCCGGCGCGGTGCGGCGGAGGGCCGGCGTTGCCGGGAGGTGCTGCTGCCGGGAGGTGCTGCTGCCCGGGGGTGCTGCTGCCCGGGGGTGCTGCTGCCC
>VZZY01011092.1:28750-77660 GCA_013400335.1 Eurystomus gularis | reverse complement strand
CGGCATCGCCCGCACCGGGGGGGCTGCGGTGGCAGCGCTGGATGCACCCGTCCTCGTCTGGTTTGTATTTTGTTTTGTTTTGTTTTGTTTTATTTTATTTTATTTTATTTCATTTCATTTCATTTCATTTCATTTCTGTTATTTCATTTTGTTTGTTATTTTATTTTGTTTTGTTTCTGTTATTTTATTTTACTTTCTTTTATTTCTTTTATTTTACTTTACTTTCTTTTATTTTACTTTACTTCCTTTTATTTCTTTTACTTTACTTTACTTTCTTTTATTTCTTTTTCCTGAAGGCAAAAGCCCTCCCTCCCCTCAGACATCTGATAGGTCTCAGAGTGCACTTTGCAGTGACGTTTTAAAGGGTGCACTTGCTGGCTTGGAAGGAGCAAGCAAAGCGCTAACTGCCCTGCTGTACATTTACAATGGCAAAGTATTTCTCCCTCAGATATTCCGTGGCTCTCTTGCATCCAAAAGCAGAGTGGTGTTTATTCTTTAGCCCCTACCTCCCTTTTTTATTCAGGTTTACTTATCTCAGTAAGTGAGCCATCTTTTTAGCAATAAGGCACAAATTTTACTGCTATGTTCCTTTTAATACAGGAGTTAAGATTTAATGGTAGCATACCACCTCTCTTACAGCATGTTTTCTGTCACTAAAGTAATGGCAAGTGGAACACGAGACAGGTGGTGGTATCTATAAACTCTGCTAATGGCTCCATCAACGTATGTTTGATGTATTCTAAACTATACTTCACATCCTACTGTTGCTAGTACATTTCCTCTGGCGCCTCTTCTCAACAAAGAAATTTGGAGAGGAAAGGAAACATTGATAAACCCAAAGTGTTTAATTTAAAAGCAGATATAAAGTTTAACACCGCTCATAAGAAGGCTTATTTGACAAGAGATCAGCTCATTATAGACCTCAATAATTTTGTTGCCAGTATTAGTGAAAGGCTTTGACAAAGCAAAGGCTTTTTAGATATAGTTACAGCCTTTCTGCTGTGTTTGGTGTTTGACCATGTCATGCAACAGCATCACTTTCTAATGGCTTGCAAAAGTCGACCAGTCATGAGACGACAACCCTGGGTCAATGTTTGCTGGGAAGAAAAAAAGGTCAGGTCTAGAACAATAGGTTTGCCACAGCTTAGCTTTTTAAAACATACTTTCCTCTATTAAAAACATACTTTGTTTTCTAACGCTTAGGTATACTGCAGGCTGGATTCAGATCTCCTGCTTTTTGGTGAGGCCTCGAACAAGCCTGTTGCTGCCATTTCACCTCCAGACTTTCAGAGGGTGTGCTTTGGGCAGTGGCAACTTGCCTTCCTCCTCTTCTCTGCCTGAGGAGCTGCCAGCACAGCAGGGCCCTAGTCCCCAACAGTGTCACCAAGGGCTTTCAGAGCACTGATAACAGTGATGACAGCACTGAGAGTCCTTGTGCCGGCAGTACCTATCCAAAGCCTTGCCAATGAATTCAGAGTGAAATCAGCTGTCTTCTGAGTGCAGAGGTCCCACAACGAATTATTGCTGCAGAAATAGTCTCCTGTGAGTGTTTGAAGTCAAGACTCTGGTTATTGGACCAAATTCTGCCTGATCTACTCATGAAATCCCTACTGAAATTAACATTTAGAGTGGCAGGGAAAGGCAGAACTTGGATGCTGTGGTTTCTAGCTAGCCCACAGAGGTTATCCTGAATGTGCATCATGTGGAACAGCTACTTTGGTGCAGCTGGGCTTAACAGCTCTATTACACTTGACCACCAGGAGCACTTTGAAAAACATGACAACTGCTGTTAGCATGCTTTTCCTGGCAATGTGCTTATCTCGCAATGATGACAGCCAAAATTCCCAGCTGAACTGTAGTATTCATAGCATGCCTCTGATTAGCAGTATCTACTCTAAGCTGAAATCACTCAAATCTATTTATTTTCTCATACCCTGCTCAGGATACAAGGCCCTTTCCAAGAAGTGGATGCTTGATGTCATGTTGGGGTAAAGAGATAGAGTCAGTTGTAAAGTTCCAGTGCAGGAGAGATGAGGAGCACTTAGGAACCAAACCCCGGCTGGACTTAAGGTACTCAAACTCCTATGTATCACTATGTGTGTGATCTACCTAATGTAGACCTGTAGGAATTGGCCCTTTACAGAAGGCAGCCTTGGTCCTTAGCTCTCGTTGGGGTTCAGAAGGAGGAGTTGGTGCTTTCACTTCACAGCTTCTCCCTCCAGGTATCTGCCTGTGCAAGGGGGACCCACGGTGAACTTCCTGTCCTGCTGGAGAAGAGTCCTGCTCCCAGAAATGGGTACTGAGCATCAGGCCCAGAACCACTGGTTCTGTTAAAGAGTTACTGACTTAAATACGAAATTATCCTAAGAGCAGACATGTCAATTGTGTCCCACATGTACTATGGGGAAAGACTTAGGTCTGATACAAACTTGTGAGTTCTGGCCTGGGCTAAGATTTTTTTAAATGCTGTGTCTGTGCCTTATTACTTTGAATTGATTTCCTAGTTACAAGTATACGCTTAGGGTAAAAAAGGGAGGAAATAGTGAGGATAAAATAAATTACTAGAAATTCAGAAGGCCTCTACAATAGACTCTGAAGGGCTATTTGT
The DNA here is from genome assembly GCA_013400335.1 of Eurystomus gularis. Classification (NCBI taxonomy): domain Eukaryota; kingdom Metazoa; phylum Chordata; class Aves; order Coraciiformes; family Coraciidae; genus Eurystomus; species Eurystomus gularis. The sequence goes on along the minus strand of VZZY01011092.1, from coordinate 75,052 downwards.
TATTATAGATAATAACACTTGTATTCTAGGAAAAAGTAATATGATCTATTCACGTAATAAATAATTCAAATTGTTTTTGTGTTGTCAGTGCTATGGTAGAGTCATACTATGATTTCCTACAGAACATTAGTTTATGGGGTTTTTTTTTTCTGTTATTACAGAGGATCAGTTCCGTGCTAATGAAATGAAGCACTTCAGCCTGCACTTAGTCTTAATTGAAAGTCAATGAATGTACTCATATATGTAAAGTTAATTTAATAAAAGTAGGGCTGGAATATCCAGCAATCTGCAGGATCAGGCCCTAGGAATGTTTCCTCTTGATTGAAGAGGATTTTCCTTTACGTTGGTTAGGGTGTCCCTTCCCCCTCATTTTAGCCAGTGCAGCTCTCTGTCTTGAATGCTGTTGTTTATTAAGGACCTGAGGGAAACAGATCAACTGCTAGAAACTCTTATTTGACTTAGCAAGTATGATCTCAGACACCCAAAGTTACTCTTCATCTCCCAGACTCTGTAAAAAAAATTATAAAGAGGTAACCCAATGTGAGAATACCTCTGTGTTGTAGTGTCACTGTTGGAGCATATTTTCCCTCTTGCTTCAGCTTCTAGTTTTGCGTAGGGACCAGTTTGGGTCAGTGGTGAGAAAAGAGGTTGAAGATGATCTCCTCCCATTTGTCTATTTTTGCTTTTACTTTCATGGGTCCGTATCTCTTATGACCAACTTATCAAACCTTGTTGTTACATATCCAGCTTGGTAACAGAGCAGCGCCTCGCAGTGTTTCATACGTGGCATGAATGGCAAGTATCTTACGCTGCATCATGATGAAGCAGATGGGACCGGATTTTGTATATTGCTAATAAAGCGGAGCCAGGCTTCCTCTCTTCCAGCTCCATGTTTGAGTTGATGTTTATAAGGGATGTAAGCCAACAGAGGGAGGGTCTGAACATATTAATTCTTTAATATATCTACATATTAAAGAATACATAGAATCCTTACATACTCAGTAAAGGCCAAGGCTCCCAGCTGCAAGAGCACAGCTTAGTGAGACATTGCTGTACAGACTTCCTGCTTTCCCTGCATGTGAAAGACCAAAATAGTGCCATTCCAAATAATTCCCAAATGTTTCTTTTCCCGTGCCTTCCATTGTACTGTTATTTTTTCTATAAAATTCATAGTCTAAAATAAAATGTTGCTTATTTCACTTATTTTTATTTTCTATATAAATAACTTCACCTGCTCATCTTTTTTACATCTGTATTCATTCCTGGTAAGGTGCTAATAATTGTCACAGTTGTACGCTTGAGATACTGGGCTTTACATACAACCTTGCTGAGCCTTAGCTGGCAGTATAGTATTCCAGTTTGTTTCCTTAGGGTTGTTTGTGGCTCCCTCGTAGCAGCCCATTGATACTGAAGCAGAGATGGTTAACAAATACAAGCTGGGAAAATCAGTTTATCTTCCGTTTGCTGAAGGCCTGATGGAGAGCTGTACTGCAGTAGCTAATGCAAAGTTCTGGTTAAATATTGTCCCATCGTTTGCACTATACCGTCTGTTGTTTTTGCACTAAAGGCTTAGCAGAGGTTGGCGGCAGTATTGACTTTGTAATTAAACTATTTTAACTTCAGGATTTTGTAATCACCGTACTTACACCATCTGTTATGGTACATGGGCGATTTCCCCACCCCCGCTCCACCCCTCCTCTCTGGGAACAGAACATCATAAAGTTTTTAATTGCCAAGTCCCTCTTACAATGGGACTAGAAAGAGAAAATTAGGATAATTTCCTTTTTTCTAAGACAATGTGCAAAAGCTCACAGAATTTTTGCTTCTTATGAGGGGAGGTACACGTAGGACTTCCAATCCTGGCTCCTCCTGTCCCCTGGTCCCAGGAGCAAAGTAGAGGGCTTCTTAGTGGGGCACCTCCCTTTCCTGACTGACTGCTCAGTCCTCCACAGGGACTTCCCCTGGGAGAAGCAGGGAGAGAGGACAGAGCTTGAGCTCTAACAGCATAGAGCCTGGCAAGTGAGGTTGTTCGTGTGGGGAACCACTGACCTCTTTGTGCTCAGGGAAAGCAAACAGAAGAAAGAGTTAAGGCAGACAGAGCAGCAGATTTTGTAAAGCTGTTTCTGTCTGTTGACCTACCTGTGTACCTCCCTTGCTGACCAGGACATCCAACACCTTGTGTCTGAAGTTCTCAATGCTGTTTGAACATTAGCACCACTGCCCATATAATCTTGGACAAATCCCTCAGGATTTGCCTTTTCCTTGCAAGTTGCAGTAAATCAGTATAGAGAAAGCCTTAGCAAACTGTTCCAGCAGTATAACGATCCAGCATTCCCAGCAAAATTAGTATTAGCACTTGGCAACAGCAAATTCTGGACTTTCAGCAGCGTAACAAAGCAAAAAAGATGATCTTGGCTGAAACAGTTATGATTGTAATACTGCTAGGTATTAAAACCTGGGCTGTCTGTGTCAGTAAAAGAAATTAACAGCATCCTGTCCTTTCTCCCAGTTATATGGAATTCTTTTCATTTGTTTTGTTTCACTGGGCTAGTTTGGTCTGAAGTTTCAGCAGATGCAAATGCATGCTGAACATGTGCTGAGATAAAGTAGGGAGTTTCCTATTTTACACATCTAAAGCTAAGCAGAAGTCTGGATTCTTGATTTGCTGCTCTGAACTTAAATCACTAGGTCAGACATCTTTGTGCATCCCTTAGTTAAAAATGTCTTTTAATTCTGCTTCATCTTGCCTCAATTTTGTGTGTTCATCTACATTCTCTTACTGGCAATCAGCTCAGCAGAGCTCTTTTGGCCAGTGCATGAGAGAAATGCACCCTCACATCCTGTCACATAAACCTGAGGTATTGAAAGAAAGAGAGAGAGAGACAAGTGGTGGGAAATCTTCCCAGCTGTATTGAGCAGAATTCACTTTTTTTCTCTTGTTCTAGTTTGCCAAAGAAAAATTTTCTTTCAGGGCTCATGAAAGTGCTAAACCAGACAGCATATGTTCTTTCTACCTAAATATCAGATCCAATTTTCTCCCACATGCCATGTGCATCACACATGTTGTGTAGTCCTATACTTTGATCTCAGCCCAAGTTTATTTGGCGTTATAGCTTCTGAAGCTCTTTTTGGGGACAGCAGATAAAGCAGTGCTCGCGAGAGGCAGATTTTTGCTGTTAAGCAGTGCGATCACACCAGGAATCCTGAGGCTGCATTTGCATGTGTTGAGGGCTGACCACCTCCTAGAGTGTTTTACATGGCCTTCCCCATCAACTCGCTTCATGAACTTGTCTCAGGAAAATGTTTTCCTCAAAATTCCTAGCGGCTGAAAGAAAATTGGTCAAGGCAGCATGATTGGTGGGTGAGAAATTCAATTTAATTCAGTCCCGACTGACAGAAATAACCACTGTTATCAATGGTATTGGGCTTCACTAATTTCTATCCCCTTTGTAAAGAAATGGCATGGTTCTATTTATTTCCTTTCCTAAACAAGGACTCTTGTACCATGCTGTAATCATTGTGAAAAAGTGTAGAACGTCACCTGGTGCTACTGTAGGCCAGTGATGTGAAGCAAGACCACCCTCACCATACCCACCCCATTCTGTGAGTTTTGTTTGTATCTCTGTGGCTTTTCAGCAGGTACTTGCCTGGCAAAGCCATTTTGTTAATGCCAGCCAGTAGGAACTGCTGAGTGTGCAACACTTCAGAAGAACTGTTTGCTTACTGAAGAAACTAAATGCAGATGTGGAAGCCTCACCTTACCTTTCTGATTGTCAATAAATTGAAATAACAGAGGCTAGCATTTTTGGATACTGGACCCACAGTTGCATGTGTTTTAAATGTGTTTCCATGTGTTGTTTTGCTCAGCATTGTAAGGGTAAAGAGCTGCTTCTTTAAACATATATAGGTAAGTGTTGCCATAGAAGTAAGTTTTCTATAAATTAGGTGCCTGGATATTTTTAGAAGGTCTCTTCTATTACTTACAGGATGAAGTATTAGATCCTCATATGTATCAAAAGTTCTCTGCACCCACCAGCAGCAATAAAACTAACCATCAAACTCCATTTTCAAAAATGCTCAGGTACTTGTTAGCTTATCTCCCTGGTCACCTCTCATCTTAGCCCCCAGGATATGTAACACATAGCCAAATGTTGATTAAACATACCTTCTCCATTGCACACTACCTGGACTATCTCATTGATTGCATTGATGCAGGGCTGCAGCCAGCCTGGGGTTGGGGCTCGTGGAGTATGCCCAAGCAGGAAGGCAAACATCTCACCCCGACCTTGCAGGCTGCACTGAGACTTTCCAGGGCCAACAGCCATGAAAGGATTTAAAGCTTTTAATGTACTCTACTGCATCACTACCATATGTGCTATTGCTGACCAGACTTCCCAATCGCAACTGAGGTACCTAGGATCCCCACAGGATATGTGGAGAGGCTCACATTTCACATGGAAATCATGTGAACCACAACTCTAAGAACCTGTGTGAGCAACAAGTGCTAAGCAAAGGGATTTTCTGAGCAAAAGTATCCCTCAGTGACAGCCACCTGCCAAACTATTTTGCCTGGAGGTAAATGAGAGATGGACACAGTTCCAGGTATAAATAGTGTAGCTTTGTTTGTATCTGAGTTGTCCAGGACTCAAGGGTGTATCGCTTATCAGTGATAGGTCATGCCTTGACTGCTGGCAGAAGTAGCATGAACCTCATTCCCTGCTTCTTGAAGACATTGGGAGACTTGTGAGGTTACTCTTGGAAGACTGTGAAGGGCTGGGGAGGAAAATCAGGTTCATATTGGTGATGTAGAGTAGATGTGGACCCTGGATTGTATAATCAGGAGATAAAGACCACTCTGAAAACCAGACAAGCAAACCAAGCTGACTATAGAGATATGTGTTTAGTTTTTTCTGATGGTGCTGTTCCACTTCATGTAAACTTTGGAGCAGGATTAGAGATGTGATTTTCTTCCAAATAAGCAAACACCATGATCAGCTGGAATAGCTCAAACTCAGTCTGTAGCTTGGTTTGTATTTTTGTATTTAAGCAAAGTGTTACATTCCCAGTACAATGGCCTGGGTCCATTTTAGTTTCATCTTCAATATTTTACTCTTTTAAAAATTAATTTCCCTATTATTTTCCACATACTTATCATTTCAAATTAAATTCACCTTACAATTTTAGAAGGAACTTGACAGTGTAGGTAGTTTTTTATATTCCCTTTTAAAAGTCTTTTAAAATTACCCATGCTATCAATTATGCAATGACAAGTATTTTGGTAGTTTCAGAAATGGATCTGAAAGAAAACTGTTACATTTAGGGCACTGAAGGTAGTTCACCAGCTCCTTTTCAGGAGCCAGAAGCTGAATAACTGCTATCTGAACCATGCCTGAAGATTGGCCATATGATATCTAAAATTAAAGTACTTACCAAGAACTGAAAGCTTGGGGCTGCCAGAAATTCACAGCTACTGTGGATTGGGTGTGGAGGAGGACAGATCCAGTTAATCAATCAGTGGATTGTGCACCTGTGTGGGAAAAAGCGTGTAGAGTCAAAGTGAAGATGCTGTTAGAGGATGCTGTACCTCTGAGCTAGTCTTTGAAGGCTGATTATGCTTTGAAGATGAAGCTTAGTAGAAAGCATATTAGAGAGAAAGAAAGGGCTGTTTACTGTGCACCTCTGTATTACGTACACTTGGTATTTTTACTGTAGTGGAGATTTTCTAAAACATATCATTTTAATTAGATTTTGAGTGATTTCTATGTATCTTGATGTGAAACAGGTAGCTAATCAATAAAGTCAGCTTCTGAACAAAACTGAATATGAGACAACTAAATACAACAAGAATTAAAAAGGCATATAATATCAAACTCTAAATGTACAATTTCACTGTCTCTTTTTACTGTAGCAACCAGGGCACAAGGGCAGTATGAACATGTGGCCCTTTATTTGATCAAGGATAATAATCAACTAAGGCAAAAGGAGGGGAAGTAGATTTTCCTAGTTCAGCTGCTAATATAATCTTTTATGTGTTTCCAATTGTGTAACCATTTCTCCACGCAGCATTGTGACATGCAGCCATTGTTAAATGGAGAAAAACTGTGCAAATAACAAAGAATCCAAAATGTAGATAAATGGTATTTGGTGTTACTTATTAAGCAATGGGCATGATATTTTGCTTCCCTCCATTTCAGATCCCAGCCCTGCTTTTCTCCTGTTTTGCCTGCTCATGCCTCCACTGGCAGGCTCAGGTCCTGATGGGAAGTGATTCTACTGAGCCTTGTAATTGCAGCAAAAGTCTGGTGGCCATGGAAGCAGCATAGTTTGTAGTAGGATCTCCTGCTTTCCTGATCTTTCACCATCCCAGTAATGTCGATTACTTGTGATCTAATAATCAGCAATCATGCAGTATCTCTAGAGGCTACAGAATTATTTACCCAGTACTAGCGATATATTCCAACTGTTAGCTGAAGCTAATGACTATGTCACTGACTCTTACTAATTTCAATAATGAGCATAGATCCTTGCAGGTCTTAAATCCATAATCAGTTCAGATTCATTGCTTCATGTTGGCCTGAACTCCAGCCATGATGTTAAATTCCCTCATGCCAGCCTCAGAAGTATGATTGACAATGTGGTCTCCATCACCTAAACCTTCAAATTAGTCTCACTTGTCCAGTCTCACTAGACTTAACCTAAATGACTTTCTTTCTTTCATATAAGCTCAACGACACCTGCTAAATGCAGGAATAACTCACCTCCACCAGTTTCTGCCAAAGTAAATCTGAATTTTAGTTCTGACTATAATATTAATCTATATTGGTCTTCCTACATTCTGTTTTATCTGGAACTAAGCATAGTAGGTGGGTGCCTCTAAGCAGCAGTATTAAGCTGAGCTTGATGGCCACCTCTAAATCCAATACTGACTCATCTTCATGTTGACCCAACCCCTGAAGCTAACCCTAATGGCAAAGCTAACTCAGATCTAAGCTCCACCCCGAGTACATCACTAAGATGAGAGTAGCAAACTTTCTTGAATTAACTATGTTAAGTTAAACATACCATGCAGGCCCTACTGACAAGAGCCAAAAGCCAAGCTCAGGCATTATGCACGCTCATCCAACATAGTAGCCTGAATCCAAACCCATAAACCTAGTTATAGTTATTCCCAAATACTACATAGTTCATAGTCAGACCTGTGACCTGATTCAAACAAGCAATTTAGTATAGTTTTATAGGCCCTTATTTGCAACATTCATAAGGCCCATACTAACCAGCTCATGCTTGACTAGACCCCAAGGCTAATATCAAATTTAATTCAATCCCTAAAAACAGATTAGTAATTCCAGTTAAACTGTAGCCCAAAACTATTTATACAAGAGGCTGTTACTCACAACATGGGGCCTATCAGCCCTAAAACTAACTCTAATCTATCTCTTCCCAGTTATGAAAACCAGGTAAGACCTCCTGCATGACCTAAATCTAGTAACTAGCCAGCAACCTCAAAAATTTCAAGTTTAGCTTCATGACCCCTTTTCTTTTAGAAGAGTAGTTTTGGCTGCTGTAGGACTCCCAGCCTGTAGCGGTACATTTTTGTCCAGAGGTATGGTGTTATTCTCTTGCTTCTACAGATTCTTGCATTTCTCTGCCTGATCTTTGCTTCTATTCATAGTAGATTTAGTTTCTTTACTGTCAAGTATCTGCTTTTTCAAGAACGATAACATCTCTGCAGTTTTCTTTAAGTGCTCTAAGAGTGGGGTTTTTTTTGTCATTGTTTCTTCTCTGGACCACTTGCTCCATAAGCCTGAAGTCCACTCAGTTCTGATCCCACACTGTGGGAATCGGCACCGTGCTGCATTATATAAAGCATCTGTTCCTATTGCAGCATATCTGTGATCTTCTAATAGTCTGACTTAAATATGAGGTTCTGCTACATGGCTCATCTCCACCTGCTGCACTGCAGGCTCCCTTCCTTTATGTCCACCGTACAAGATGGAGATAGCTGGTGAGATGCAGATCCAACTAGTAAGGTGCATTTGGCATGTGGGATGACAGTTTGATACGCAGGTTTACTTTTTATGAGTAATTTCACTGTGTTTTCACTACACATTCAAAGGTAAAGGCAAACTTTCTTACGCTAATTTTGAGCCTGGGGCAAAATTGCCATGTTCTTAATTCTCTTCCAGTATGAATTCTCTGCTCCTAGACATGGGCTCATGGCACAGAAGATAATCAGTTATTCTACAATATTGTTTCATCTTGGCTGATATAATTTTTATTAGAATCAGTTTTACTTCAGAAGTGGAAGCAGATTTGACCTGTTCATCCACCTGTTTTGCCTTTTCTAGCACCAGCTCAAATTCACTGATACTGGCAAATAGATCAAAAGGATTTCATTTTTCATCTTTCCAGCTCAGAAAAAAAAAAAAAAGCTTTTTTAATTTTTTCTTCCTTAGGCAATATTCATTTGACATTGATTGTCAAATGAACTTTTCATTACAGATTTGTTGGCATGTATATATTAAAACTAACATATTAATGCCTTCACAAAAATGCAACTGAATTGAGTAATACATGACCAGCAACTGGCAACTTCATTAATTCTTCTTATTATTTGTTGTAATGTTGCTATACTTTCAAGGGTAAAAATCTTTCCATGGGGGTATCCAAAAAAGCTATGAATTATTTCATTTCCCACAGACAAAACTTGCTGTATTCATCAAACCACATATTTGACTGAACTAATGGGTCATAAAATGGAAATTTCTCATTTAGTTTTGGTAATGATTATTGTTATAGGCTTGTTTTGTTGTGCAACACTATGAGATATTTCTCTTAACTGGCTATTCGAATATCAGATTTTTTTTACTGCTCTTTGCTGTTGATAATGAACTGCAATTTACAACCATGTGATACTTTATGCTACTCTGTTTTGCAGCCACGAGAATCTGTACATTTAATCATATAATACTGTTTATCTCAGATAAAGTGCAGATAAAGTAATTTCTGAAAAACAACAACAAAAAACCAAACAAAAAACCTGACACAACCAACCAACCCACAATGCAAAACAGTTCACATGTAAAAAGAAAATGATTGGAAGTGACGCATATAAATCACATGCACTACTATGTACCAGAACTGTGCTTTTTGTGCAGGGCCCTATCTGCTAGTGCTGCCTGCTAGGCAGTGACATATCCCTTCCACAGTGACACAGACCTTACCTTCATACTGCCCTTCCCCGTCTTATCTCACTTGGAATGGGAAGGATCTATCTCGCTTCACTGACTATAGAGGTGACCTGCTTAGATAGGGAACCTGACTTTCATAGGACATATTTTAGGAGAAAACACATCCTGTTCTGAATAATAATGAAGAAAGAACTCTTTTGCAGTATTTACTTCACTTGTTGCAAAGCCTTGTTCACTTGTTGGACAGCTTGTATTACCACTGCATGTCATTGGGAATTTTTATTGAAATCAAAACTTCCTGGTGTCACTATGGTATTTTTGGTCATAGTGTAAGATTTTACCCTGAATTAAGAAGCAATTGAGCTGAAGTCTTCTACATCTCAATTTCTGAAATACCGTGTCTCATTTCTGCATAAACTATTTCATACCAAGAATTACTCATGAGCTAGCCCAGTCAATGCTCCTTATTACTTTTCTGCTGCAGTGAGACTTCTCATGATAGAAAACTCTAAAGCTATACAGGATTAGAAATAAAAACTTGCCATGGTATCGCTCATTTTCTTCCACCAAAACTACCCTACTATCTAATTCTACAATACCCAGCATATATTTAATGGACTGAATAGGAATATGGACATAAATAACTTCAGAAGACAGGATTTAAATCTGATGTTGGGACAATCTGATTATAAAATAACACCTGTTATTTCATGAATGTGTAGCAAGAAGCCTGTTTTGTAATTATGTTCTGTTCTCTGTCCTCTTTAGTACCATCAGTGAATATTTTTCACCTGGCTTTTCCAGAAACATAACATGTTTGGATAGAAAAAAATGCATGATGTATAAAGAATATCATGGCACTTGTAACATATTTTTTAATTAAAATAGCTGATCCGGAGGGCTGCAGTATATTTTAATCATCTTTACTACTTTTGATCTCAGTATACACAGATGCCCTAAACCAATGAAAGCTGATGGACATCCTTTTGTGGATTCCCACCAATAGAAATTTTGGTCCCATATCACAAGTAGTTTTGAAATCCCATGACATTTTGTGGCATAGCTTTGTTTCAGCTTTCCAGCTACAGCAGCAGGCTACCACAATTAGTTAACTTACGGTATTTGCACATTCGGTTGGTTTTATTTTAAGAGAAAGTGGTTTATTTTCAAAGGAAAAAAATCCCCACAATATGTTTTATTTATTTCCTGAGGACTTTCACTTACATAAGTAGGCACTAAACATTTGAAATGGACTTTTCAGAGCACAGCAGTAAAAAAACTAAGAATTTGGCTTAGTTTCATTTAAGACAGTAAAAATTGACCTTGTAAACATTTCCATAGGAGGTAGGATACACACATTTGACAATCTGTCAAATAAGAGAAAGTAAACAGATACTCTGTGGTCCTAATAAATAATGAGCAACACAGTCATTAAATAAACATATTTATACAAAAAGATATATGTGAAAGACTAAAATAGCATTTTTAATAAATTAGAAATAGATGTAATCATTTCTTTACAACTTGCAAGAATCTCTGGCTCTTTCTGTTCACCCTCAATTTCTGACTGAAAAGCCATAATGGTGAGAACAATCCTGAGTGATTCACAAGCAGGACCCAATTTGAATATAGCTATTTTTGTGTGTGTGGAGGGCTGCTAATATCTCTAAAATAGCTCCTTTAACACCTATATGTAATACTTTTCTATTTCACCAGCGTGAAGGAGATTGTCATCACAGCCTTAATGTCCAGATTTGTTGGAAAGTAAGCTTAAATCACTGACATGTCTCTCCCAGTTAGGTTCCTCCAGCAGCTGCTCCCATGAAGACAGTGTTGATTGGTGGTAAAGATGAAACCATATCTCTGCTTGGTGGGGCATGGGACTCCAGATTTTCCTGAGAAGGGAACTGACCAGATGTTCCATACATACACTGGGAAGAGGATGTGGTTTGCATGTTTGAAGCTGTGGGGAAAAAAAGGTCACCATCACTGTAAGTTTTTCATCTATGGAATTTAATGAAACACAATCCAATTTCAGCCGATGGAAACGCTTACCTACCAGGCACACCATCTGAAGGATGGAAATGTCAACACTTCTATACTTTGCTCAATTTACCTATACTTCTCTAGTTTTTCTTTAGTGGCTCCTCGTGCCATCAGGGAATAAGTCAAAACCCATGTACAAGTCAGCTTGACTAAAAATCCAGCTACAGGCCTGAAGTTCATGACTCGCCTACGAGCCGTCTTCTATGAAAATTCTGCAAAGCTATTTATGTGCACGATGCTCATCTTTCCATATCTTGTGCCATTCAGATCCATACTTAAATATGGACTGCCACCACCTGGCACATACCAACATAGAATACAGAAGATACTTGATGGGCACAGTCCTTGCATGGCAATGCTGGGGGTTTTGTCCCCCTTCTTTAGCATCCTTTAAAGAACTGAGCACTGAATTCTAGCAGAGCCTTAATGAAGTGAGTACTGTCTGATCTTCTGTGCAAGGTTAATGGATAAGTAGTAAGAAGAGGTAATTTTGTGGAGAAACAAATGGTGCCCTAGTTTATATTTTCCATGCAACTCTTTTTAGAATGCGTGACCAAACTCAGCTGCCATTTGTTTAATGTATATACCAAACCATTTGGGGTTAGGTAATTTCAACTGAAATTCACTGTCAGCAGGATCTTTGCCTAATACACACAGTTGTTGAAGTATAGGGCAGGAAGGGCCTATGTGTCTAGGTATCTCTGACACAGGGTTCATTTGATCTGTTTGACAGTGAGGATCATTAAGAGTCCTTATAGGAGTCCAGTCCATTATTGGCTCCCTTCATAGTTAGAAAGTGTTTCCTAATATGGGTTTTTCTGCAATTCAGGCCAGTCATTCCACTCCTCATGGACAACGGATCATAGTCCTCCTTAAGACAATGAAGAGTTATTAAACTTGCCGTCCTCCAATTTTACAGAAAGCACATCTTATGACAAATTCTAGGTACTGAGCTATTTTACCTCTGTATTGCATCTCCTATGTTATATAGGTGAGTTACACTTTAATACTCAGCACTTGTCAGGATGCAAAGAAGTTCATAGCTCTTCTCAGTTGTTGGCTATATAGAATCACAGAATTGCCTAGATTGGAAAAGACCTTTAAGATCATAGAGTCCAATCATTAACCTAACACTGATGAGTCCACTTGTACTCACTTAGTATCTGCAAGTATTCACTTACGCATAGGAGTCCGACAGACAATTGAAGGTGAGGACTCTGTGTAGTATGAGCCTGTTTGTTTTCTTCCGCTGTCATCCAAGATATTCAATGGATCATGTATGTCACTGTATGAAGGCAATGATCGAATGCTGCTAACACTACTGATTACAGAAACATGTTGATCCACCATTGTTCCAAGCCTGTGAGATTCTGGATAATTTATATTGTTTCCATAATATCCTATTGACAGAAGATTGGGAAAAAAACAGAGTGAAACTCCTGTTGAAGAGAAAGGTAGGTTAGGAGCCTGTGATAACCTGGAACAAAAAGCAATTGTTACCAGCTGAGTCCTTTGAGAATAAGATTATTTATGTACACATACAGTCTAGTTGTTACATTAGTAGCATGCAGTGACTGATCCAAAAGAGGGGTGGTAACAAGGGAGGAAAAAGATCCTAAGAGTTCAGTTGTGCCTTTGGTACAAAATTGCCCTTCCATTCTAAATTCAGAATCTCAGGATCATAGAACGGTTTGGGTTGGAAGGGACCTTAAAGATCATCTAGTTCCACCCCCCCTGCCATCACAGGGACACCTCCCACTAGACCAGGTTGTTCAAGGCTCCATCCAACCTGGCCTTGAACGCCTCCAGGGATGGAGCATCCACAGCTTCCCTGGGCAACCTGTTCCAGTGTCTCACCATCCTCAGAGTGAAGAATCAATCAAGAATGAAGAATCAATCAAACAGTAGCCTGCAATCAGTGGCCATGACATCACAGGGACTCCTATCCACAGTTCAGCACTCCCTTCTGAAGCTCACACTCAATGAAAGCATACATGGAAAGAAAATCTGGATGGTAATCCATACTTATTGCATATAAAAATCCATATAAAAGCAACATTCTTACTGTGTCTTTCCTCCAGAAGAGGGAGGTGTTTTTGCTGACTGTATCTCTGAAGCAGATTACGGCAATAACTTTACATTTTAAGTATGAGAAACATTACGGCCAAACTCTCAAATGAATGCGAATACACATTTTTATACTTTGCTTCACCATGCTGACTCTGTGGCTAGAATAGTCTATTATGCTGATCCCGGAGGTGAGCTATCTTATTTCACAGTAGGTGTTTTGGGGGCTTTTCTAGAGATTGTTAAATCACAAAGTCATCCTGATTTTGCTTCCTTTGTGCAAGACATGGCGATAGTGCCAAAGGAAGATTAGCACAGGTGCAGCAGATGCATTTGAGGTCAACTGAGGATTCACCAGAGGAAAATAAATCTTTAAGTAGCTTGTTAAGCTGCTTTACAATCTCTGCGTGTCATCAGAGAAGTGGGAAACAGGAAGGTATAAATAAGAGCTGAAAAACATCTTCCATAGAAAAATACAGAGAAAAAGTGTTTACTCCAGCAAGAAAAGAGAAACAGAAGCGAAAAATAAAATATATATTAATACCATTGGAAGCATTAGCGGGATATGCTGCTCCTGGGCACGCAGACACTGAGTTGCTCAAGAAATTGAAACTCCCAGTATTCAGAAATTGCATATTGTGTGTGTCCTGAGACATGGATGACGGACCATAGCTGGAAGGGGATCTGGCATTATATGGAGACACAGCACAACTGTTGCCGAAGTAATCTCTGGAGAACTGCTGCTCACTCAAGGCATTGAATCGGCTGTGTTCTGCTCTGGGGTGGTAAACTCCTGAAGTGGAATGGGCCTGAGTTCTAAACATAGCCTGGTAATTGGAATTGTTTCCATAGTAATTCTGATTAGTTTGTGACAAAGTCTGATAAAGGGGTTCTGAGTAGGAAGAGCACTGTGAATGCGTGGATAACACTGGACCTACACTTGGAGGTCTGACAGCCATTGGCCCCTGGTTGATAACGCTTCCTCGGCTGACCATGGCTGGTGAAATGGGTGGAGTCATCAAATGACCAGTGCCTTGAGACAGCTCCATCTGACCTGGAATAAATAAGCATTAGCCGCAATTAGTGTTTATACTGCAGTACTGCTGAACAGAGCAGATCCGTTAAGACATTAACTCTCTAGTGAAGTGTACACTACCATTTGAAACCTTTACACAGGATAAGCATTGGCCCCCGTCTACACAAAAAGCATTCTTTAATCCATGGCTTCTTGTTATAAAGCTTCCCACTTTCATTCTTCAGCTTGGAGGCTGCCACATTCACTGGGAAATTCCAGCAGTTACAAGCCTCATGTGCTCCAGGTGTTACTGTTCATTCTCTCCTCACAAGAACCTCACCAAGTCAAGAGGTACAGGATAGTTTTACCATTGTTATAAGGGGATCTATTACTGGCAGGGCTCTACAGTTGCTGCCTATCAGCACAGAGGGTGAGCTCATCAAACTTTATTTAATAGAGGTCTTTATAAATGCATATGGTCATTGCTCCTCCTACAGCAATGCGTCACCATAGACTGGAAGAATAACAAGTAAATAAGAGAAGGAGAAACTAGAAGAACTGATACATACCTGTCAGCTGCATATTCTCACTGTCTCCTGTGGCGAAGGCGTTCAGACCAGCAGGTACATTGCTGGGCTGGCTAGCTGACAAGGACACATAGGTTTGCTCTGCTAGACACTCATTTTTGACTGAAGTGTCACTGGGCAGAGGAGCAGCTTTGTTACGATTTGCTAGGAAGCAAGAGCTTGGAGATGCCGTAAAGGTGGCTTTGCTTGCATCTGGAAAAGTAAGTGAAAATTCTTGGTGGCTGTTATGTAGGCCCATTGCACATAAATTCACCACTAGTATATAGACAGCATACGAACTACCTGATTTGTTCATATCTTTGGTTGCTTCTTTTAAAACCCAGTGAAGCCTCCATATTTTATGTCGCAAATGAATACAAATATTGCTCTACTCCTGATCCTTCCCAGTATAAATGTTTGTATCATATTCCCTGAGCACAGATCTACATCAGAGAGTAATCAGTTCCTTACTGAAGCCATCATAGTGAAAGTATGAATCAGATTTATTCCCTTGAAGTAAATGTCAGCAATGAAGTCAAGTAAATTGCACTAAGCGTGAATAAGGCTCGTTCTAAAGAATTAACAATAGGAATTTTAGAATGCTTGAACTCTATTTTCATACTGATATCTAGAGAAAAGCATTTTATATATTCCACAGTCCTTCTATTTTCTGCAGACTATTGATAAAGTCAGTGGAAGTTTTGCTATTCAGTGGAAACCATGACTCTACCTTATAGTTCAAGGACTTCACCTAAGTATCCAAGGACAAGGCAACTTCTACACAGGATGAGTTTTTTTCCTGACTTAAAATAAAAAATGCAGTATCTACTGTCAGACAAATTCTATGCAAGTTTCTTGCAGCAAAGGGCAGATTTACAGTAAAAATAATCAGTAAGTTAAAGATTGATTTCTGGTGCTAATGTTAATAAAAAATAATTCAGCACAAGCTAGTCAAGTTTCACCAGACTTTTGGGGATTAACTTGGACCAGAATCTGATCCAAATCAATTTTCACTGATTTTATAGCAAAGGACCTAGAGCATTTGACTTCAAACTATCTAACCTTGAAGAAACCTTGTAGATGGAAACTGCTATGGATACTGTTCTAAATTAATTTTGTTTCTATTCCACATAGTGATACTTCAGCTACATGCTAAATAGGGCTCCAACATGTTCCAACCTTGTAGAGATATTTGCATTTTGGAACATTTAATACATTCCTAGTTCAAGGTGTAATTACATATTTAAGCTTTGGCAGAAGAACTGGACTAGGAATTCCTGCCCTTTCTTCTACTTAGACCCCTTTTCACACTTCAGCTCATGGCCCTTCAGCTGTACCTACAAGTGTTTGTTGCATCCAAGATAATTTCAGTGATCTAGTGTATTCACATTCCGAGCAAATGTTATTAAGTGAGCTATGGTAGGAAGGTGGGAATGAATTTCTGAGTGAATGGTCACAACCTTTTCAGGTGAATTGGACAATGTAAGTACACCTCCAGGAGAAGACAATAAGCCTGCTTCTGTTTAAACAAATGTGTCCATTTCTAAAAATACTGGAGTACATTCAAAATAACCAAGCTCTAGTTACCTGAATTCTTCATATATTTGTCCAGCAGATTCTGGAGTTCTTGTTCTTTGTCATTGTTGAACTGTGTCTCCATGGCAAGCAGGATGTACTCATCTAGTAGCATGCGGATCAAATGAAAAGAACCTTTTGGAAGAGAAAGAGAGAGAGTAGCTGAGTTATCTTTGTGACCATCTCTCACCACTCTACAAGAAGTGAGTGAAACAAACAAATAATTGTGGACTTTAAATGACCTGGCAAGACCAACAAGGAATAGTGCCTAACTTCTAGCTCTAATCTCTTTTTGCACTGGCCCACCTAGCTCAATTGTTTACTGTCCTGTAGGCTATTTGACCACTAATTACATCAAAGAAAAATACTGATGAAAGTGAGACATGCTTTATACTTGAAGAGGGCACACAGTGGAGCTAGATAAGGCTGAAGTCTGCTAGAATGCCTCTGCTCAATTTCTGTTTGCCTTGTGCTAAATAACCAGACAATAACTGGTGAAGTCTTTGACCTTATTTCAAGGATATATCACATTAAAAACGCGTCTCTCCTTACAGGCATTTCAAATACCCTCTGAATTTTAGGTAGCGATGAAACTTAGGAAATTATGTACTAGATTTATTTTTTCCTTCTTTCTGAGAGTCTCCAAAGATGTAAAAATTTCTAAAGATGGACATGTGAACCTTAATTTTTAAAAGCCAAAAACACTGTTGAATTTACTGTCTGTTGATCCTAGAATTAAATGAGTGGTGATCTGCCAAATTCCTTTTGCTTTTATGAAAACATACCATGCACAAGAACTTCTATACAGAAGTAGTATTTTACCAAACTGACCACATATAAAACTAATAATTTAAATCTTCTGTTGCCTATACTGAGATATGCAGTTACACTTCCATTGCCATATAAAAAACCCCAGACCTTCTAGCTCTTAAAAACAGTATCAAACAGCAAAATTCAAAAGAAAAATACCTTTTAAAAATGAACACATGACAAAGGTCACTAACAAAATACTGCTAGCATTTACTGAGAAATGTTAGTTTGAAAAACACGTTACACAGCATTTGTGGCTTTGATCAAAGAATCTTTCGATTAGGACTGTGGCATCTGCTCAGGAAATGGTGGAAAGCTGGTAAATACTAGCACACATGTACAAAATGTGAGTGTTTTTACAAAGCCCAGGTACCAAAACTTGATGCGTTGTTTAGAGTTAGGTTATGCATCACTCGAGCACCAAAAAAACTCCATTTGAGAAGGAAATCTTGAGCTCTCTTCTTCAATGACCTCCCATTTTGCTTGCTTGCCTGAAAGAGGACAATAAAATACTGTTAAGTATGCAAATCTGCTTTTTTTGCACACAGGAGAGAAGAAAGGAGAACTGAATATGCTTGAGAGTTCAAGGAGTCCTTGACTCAGACTGATGTGGCAGGGTGGATCAAGCTGCCTGAATCAACCTATCTTCATAACTTGTATCCTGAAGTGATAAAGAAGAGCAGCGCCCTTTTCAGCGCAACCAGAGCAGAGCTCTGACAATGTTAGGTGAAGTAAACTACTTACTGCTTGGGCTCTGCTGTGCCCTGAAGTTATATAATTTAAGTCATATTCTAGTATTAAAGGCGCCAAATTGTTCTGCAAATGTACAGGTGTATAGGGCAGAAATAAAGAAAAAAACCCCATCCTCTGGCACTATGCTATTCCACATGAACAGGGAACAGAAATTAATCTTTGTACTTTAAGGTAATCTATATAATACTGACCAGACTTTCTCTTACAAAATGGTATGCTTACTATCATAACATTGACAGTATTAATGCTACTCATTTCATACTGTTGCTGTGCTCTGGTGGTGATTTCTTTGTGTGGTAACATATTCCCTGCTGCTTTCTTAAACAGCAAGCAGAAAGAAGCTCTTGTGTGAGTTTGACAGTAACTACACTTTACCATGAACAGAAGGCAGACAGCAGTGGAAGGATTACATGTTCTGTAAATTGTTATCTTCTCCTTAGTTGATCTAGCCTCATATCAGGACTTGTTGGTATTTCTTACCATTAACTACAGGAAAACAATGCTAGGAAGCACATCTGTTAACTTTAATAATCCAGTATCACATAGTAGATGCTGAATGGGAGAGTGCTTCACCTTTTCTGCCTATCTTATTTATCAGAAATTGTCTTCTGAAATTGTGGAACCAATTCTAGGTGATAATCGTTTAGTTCTAAACTTAAGTTGTGACTGCTCAGCTTCAGTGGGAGTTTTGTGTCTAGCCAAATATGTATGAGGACTTGCTTTAGCTCTGCTGCCCTGAATCATCCGAAGCTCCTCACTGTGGTGCTCACATATGACAGCAAACACTGAAATTTGGGAAACAGGTGAAGAAAGGAAAAATGACATGCCCGTGATTATTCTGTAAGTGGAAGTGTCACTGTTCTGCAAGCCAGTCAAAGCTAACTGCACTGTTTCCTCCTCTTCCATCCATTCATATCCAGATGCTCCGTAAAATAATGGGTAAGATACTACATTTGCAGATAGAACAAGACCAGATGAGAGGACCGGTGTTCAGCTACTAGCAAGAAATGTGTAACTTTTTATTCTGTTAGTTTACGCTAATTAGAGTCACAAATTGGGTAAATATCTCTTACTTGAGCTATAAGTCAGGAAAAAATTTTGTTTCAAGCTATAGTGTAACCATTCCTGTATAACTACATGCATATAAAATATTTGTTATTATAAAGCATCCATTTGATCATGGGTGGAGAAAAATCCCATCAAACCCATCAATTACTGTGGTAAGCACCTTACAAAGCTACAAAATTGTATCTTCCATCCTGGTCTGTAGAAATCCTTCTACAGGTTAGCTACTTCTGAATCTGCTACATTAACCTGTACCATCCGAATGGATGGTACACATACAGTACCATCCAAGTACCACGGAAAGAAGAACTACCTCTCTAAAGAACAATTTTTTCTCACCTTACTTACCAAACAATATCCCTGTGATTCTGCATGCACAGATAAGTTGGACTGCTCTTTCATGTACAGTTTATGACAGTGCTGACTTTAATGTTTTAGTTGGGATACTTCTTAGCTTGTCATGCACATAAAACTGTTCCAACAGCACTCACCATGATTAATTAGAACTAATGGGATTGAAACCTTTCACACCAAATGAATCACTCCCCTCTTAAAATAAGGAGATGGGAGCAGAGATGAGAATCCCATGTGGGAAACCAATAGGATCAGATAACTAAGAGACTGTGTAAGGAGTAAGGGGAGTAGGATTTGGTCTCATGTCAGGCAGAACATTTGAAAGGTACCTTGATAACCCTTTGCTCAACCACAGTATCCAACCATTCAATAAATGATTCCACAGTGGCATTCTTCTTTAGAAGGTCCTTCAGTTCTTGGAACACTGTAATAGAGTCATCTACCATGTAAAAAGGAGAACATATCATTGCATGCTATCCTGAATGTGAGAAAAAGCCACTCACCAGCCATATGACAATATTGTAGCATGGAAAGGAAAAGCAAAGAATTAGAGCAGTGAAGAAATAAGCAATTCCCCAGAAAAGCAAGCAGACACACATCCATAACATATATTTTAACTACTTAAGCATGACAATGGTATAGGTTGTAAGACAATGAAGTTTTACAAGAAAATAAAAGAAAAAAAATCTGATTTTTCAATTCCATTTAAGATTCAGCCTTGAAAATCTTTCTATTGCTAACTTTAGTAGCAAAACTTTATCCATAATTTGGCAGATTTGTACACCGTCTTAGGTTTCCCTTCTGTTTTACAAGTTTCTCACAATATAATATAAAGCTAACTTCCCTCAATTTCCATTTTGAAAGAAGTGCCTGAATGAGCAGTTATTTATCTTCTCCTTTTCATTTTTTTTTAACCAGTGTGAAAGAATACAAATAACAAAATAGAAAGCGATTACACAAAAAGTAGGAAATGGGGAACTCAAATGAAAAGGTGAATGGGATTGTGAACCATTAAAGAGAGCAAACTTTCATGATCAAAGTAACACTTTTGATGGACAACACATTGTTATTCCTTTCGGCTCTCTAAACTCTAATCAACACAATTCATATGACAAAAGCTCTCTTTTAAAAATAAATTGGCTATATCTTTTTTTTTTCAACAAGTATGTATATGAAAATTAACACCCTCAAAATTTGCACTTTAGTCCAATCTGTGTATGAAAATAGATGTTAGACTTCAGAGAAAATGATGTGTCTTTTTAAAGATGAACTTTCAGCAAAAAAAAAATCTATTCATACAAAAAAATGTCAACTACTTCCAATATCCATTAAATAAAGACATAAAGGTACGGAATTTTTGAGATATCTTTCAAGAACTGATCTGTGCTTATATTCCCACATGATTAGGACAGAACTTTAAAAGAAGTTAGCAACTGACATGTAACAATTTTTTCAGCAACCATTTAAAGTCATCTAGCTGGGATGACTTCCCAGTGCAAGCTTCTGCTCTTGTAGGACATGCTAGGGCAACCGATTCGTTCTCTTAAGCTACTGAAGTTAACACTGAGCTAGATTAGAGAGTGCAGTGTCTACGTGTGCTTTATCCCAGTAGATTCTACTAGATCTACTAGAGTAGATTCTAGTAGATCTAGAAGTAGATTTATATGCCATGGTATGAAAGAGTGAATTGCTTTTAACAATACAAACATATTACCATTGACTTACATTCACTGTAGACCTCTCCATCAGAGTCTGTGCTCCCTGAGACTGCAAGGAGTGCCTGAGAGCCGATACTATTCAAATCAACTTTTTCAATATCCGACACCATGGAATTGACCACATGCTGATCGAAAAGGGCTGGCCGGGCAATCTGTAAGAGAATGCAAGATAAAATGCTGATATCCTGTTGTGGTTTAACCCCAGCCAGAAGCTAAGCACCACACAGCCACTCACTCACTCCCCACCCCACTGTGGGATGGACAAGAGAGCTGGAAGTGTAAAAGTAGGAAAACTCATAGGTTGAGATAGAAACAGTTTAATTTTTTTTTTTTGAAAGAAACAATAATAATAAGGAAAATGGAAAAAAACAACCCAACCCAGAGATAAATAAAACCTGAGAAAGACAAGTGATGCAAATGAAAACAATTGCTCACCCCTAACTGACTGATGCCCAGCCAGTCCCTCAGCAGCAGCCTCCCCCACCAACCCTCCCCTCAGCTTTATATGCTAAGCATGACAGCTACAGTATGGAATATCCCTTTGGTCAGTTGAGGTCAGCCGTCCCAGCTGTGTCTCTCCCAACTTTTTGTGCCTACTCACTGGTGGGGTGGTGTGAGAAGCAGAAAAGGCCTTGACCCTATGTAAGCACAGCTCAGCAACAGCTAAAACATCCCTGTGTTATCAACACTGTTTCCAGCACAAATCCAAAAAATAGCCCCATACTGGCTACTGTAAACAACATTAACTCTGCCCCAGCCAAAATCAGCAGAGACCCACACCTGGCAATGACCTGAATAACTCCTCAGAGAAGAATCATACTCTGTTCAATTTTCCTGTGACGGCTGGGTTTATCGTAGATCAGATGAGACAATGTTTCCCCTCCATTAAATTGCTAATGGTCTTAATCTGTTTACCTGTGCTAGGTGTAGGAATGATGTCTGTCTCTTCAGGGAGGAAACAAATCTTCGTGCAATAGGCAGTTTCTTATCTCTCAGGTTTTCTGGTAGATTTTCCAAAGAGGAAACAACCCACTGTTCCCAGTTTTTTGCAAAATTTCTTATATCTGCCAGTAAACTATAGGAAAAAAAAAAATTGGGTTAGAGAAACATCAATAAAAATTATTTTGCATTGGTTTAAATAATTGTGTTTCAATCTATAATTAACAGACCTCTGGACATATCTGTGAATTACTCCTCAGGTGTCATCAAAAGGAAACAGGAAACAGGAAATGATCAATCATCAAAAGGCTAAAACTGACTACACATTGATCTGTACCTGCTCTGAGAAAAAAATGTAAGCCATCTGCCAATTGAAATAGGTTGAAAAACACTAGCTTTAAGAATAAAACACATGAAATCCAAGAACCATTAGAGATACCTGAAGCTAAAGGCCTTAGTCAAGCATAAAACCCCAAACAAGATGCCCTTCAAGGGAAAGGAAAGACTTAGAGGTAACTTATAATAGACCTCCTATTAATGTCTTGTTGAGAAAATGCTTAGTTATGACACTGATGCATAGG
Source organism: Eurystomus gularis (assembly GCA_013400335.1). Classification (NCBI taxonomy): domain Eukaryota; kingdom Metazoa; phylum Chordata; class Aves; order Coraciiformes; family Coraciidae; genus Eurystomus; species Eurystomus gularis. Next base: position 52,372 of record VZZY01011092.1, on the reverse strand, counting down.
ATACAACCCTGTGAATTATTCTGAAAAAAGGTAACAATTATTTTTCCTTAAACACCATGAGTACATTTATCTCTTTTCTGATCTTCCAAGGCTTTAGTGTAGGAGAAACCTGTTCCCAAATATCCAACAAGCCAGTAAAATGGGACATTAAAATACTGTGTAATATTTTAAGGCTGTTCCATAGCTGTCTTCAGAGCTGACAGCATTTTGCCACATACCTTACTGTTCTAAAAATGTTCTAAATATTGTGAGAAAATTTCTCAGCAATATAGAATTCCTGCTATTTACCCAGAATATGCCTAACAAACAGAATGCTATGTTATTACTGTCAAATACCTACCTTTCTGGCATTTCTTGCATTGTTGCAGGGATGAGGACATCTGTAAGGACCTTTGAAAAGGCAACAGAAAATGAGATCAAGCTTCCACTGGCCATTTATAAATTAATGTCTGTCTTGTCTACTTAGGTTGAAAAGTGATGACAGGAAATTTATACAGAATAAAGCCATTCAATGAAATTTATACAGAATAAAGCCATTCAAGCTATTGTCCAGATAGGTATATACCTGTATTTGTCCATCACTATGAGATAGAAACAAATGAGATATTTATATACCTAGGTAGTTCCCATTCTTAATGCATGCCAGCGTAACAATAAAGTGCTATCACTCATGTCTTACAGCAGAGAAATTGGTAGAAGTGAGATTCGTAAACACTATGTCTTTTCTAGAACCACTGAGAGTCTCAGTAAAGCAGATACTCAAGCATCTCCCATGTCCTCCAGTGCTATTAGCCACTTGAATCTTCTTTCTGCATTACAGGATGTGGCACCGAAGGTGTTTGGAGTTTAGGACAAGCCCCCTATAGCTAAGTGTAGTGTGGAACTGTTTTGGCAAAAAACCCCACATCTGGCATGCCTTCTGGGGAATGTTATTGTGGAGGGCAAAGTTATTAGCCTATGTCCCAAAAATCTGTTTCCACCATTACTGTAAATGGTTTGATAACAATGCAATAAAATTCCTCCTTCTTTCTGGCAGCTCTGCTGTCAAGAATATCTAACATGATTGTAAGTGAGAAATAGTGAGAGACAAAGAAGAGTCACAATAGTAAATTTATGAACCTTTGAGAAAATCTGTCTTATTCAATGTATAATTTAGTGCTCCTGTAGCATTTCTTCTTCTGTCATATTAAATATTTATTACGAATAAAGTTAATATTGGATCTGTTGGGACAGAATGTTTAGAGCAGGAAAAAACTCATAAACGTAAAGTACAATATAATCTCTACCAGTAAATGAGACTAATGGCTTGTCTCCAGGGTAGTAATTATGATCTTTGATGGTAATCACTTTTACTTCACTCTGCTAACTAATACTCCTCTTCTTACTTTACAGCGTGATATGTTTCTAAGAAATACGTATTTCCATCTTTTCTGGATTTTGTTGTCATATTTTTGTACAGTAAAGAATGACAAATAGATGACAATAAGGCACTAAGTGCTAAACAGCCCTGGGTCTTTTGCTTTGACTGCTTGGTGTTTACTGTTATGCTAAAAGTTATGTCTTCTCATAGATGTGGTTGTAAAATGTGTTAAGAGAGGACAACAATCATTTTCTATTTATGGTATGTCCTATCAGAGGAACTTAAAGTACTTTGCAGCTATTAATTAATGATCCAATCTGATTTTCCAGATTAAAAACTCAGGAAACTTTGGTGGCATTATTTTTTCCCCAGTGCTCTATCCCTTGCAATACTCTTTAGTTTCACTTAGTTTCAACTATGTGTGTGATCATGCTGTGAACTAGATCAAAGAACTCATATGACAAAAAATCCCTGCAAAACAAATGTTCCCTACATTTTTTTTAAAATCCAGACCAGTTCAGAGTGTAGCAGTTTTGCTGGTACTTCTAGCAGTAGGAATGGAAATGAAGTGTAGCAGGCAGCAGAGGCAGGAATATCTTAATCCAGTATTGTTCCAGGTTTGTAACATAAAACCATGGTGCAACATAACCTATGAGTAGCAGATTCATATGTGGAATCACCGCACTGATCTGCCACAGACTCTCTTTGCTGCTAGAGATTGCAATTATCTTTCAAGTAAAAACAAGGCTTCAGTTTTAATTCAGGCTTAACTTAGTCAGCCTTGTCAGTGAAGCACACAAACACTTCTTTTAGCTACATTCAAGCAAGTAGGTCAGGATTTTACCATTAGTGTTCTCCCTGTAGTCACACATCAAGTGTGCAGCATGGCTGAGAGTGGAGTTCAGTTCTTAGATGCGCCAGTTTTACGTTCTTGATTTCAATGGCATCCTTGCTGATTTACACAAGTAGGAGGCAGAAAGCAGCCATGGCATCCTGTTATTCTAACTTCAATGCTGTTGTTACATAAGCAAAAGCTGTAATGTGGTTGATATTATCCATGCAACAAAATATTTAACCTACCTTATACAGTATTGAGTCACAAACACAGAAAATGTCAACGATGATGGGATTTTCCAGCAGGGGAAGAAGATGGTCAGGCATTCCTTGCCAAAAATGTAGTAAGAAATGCTGAATCTGAAAGAGTAGGAACCAGATTCATGAACATAAATAATGCTTTCTCAGCTGCCTGTGCATATATACCAAGAATGTGTGTTCAAACAACCTTACCTCTTCAAAGTTCCCATTAATTGCATTGTCAAGGACACACTGACAGTGTGTTTTGTACATCATGATAAGAGTATCTACCTATTTTGGAAGAAAGAAAGATTAAATAGAGTTTCTTCGCTTTCTCCTTTACTGCTGTAGTGATCTAGGCTTCTGCTTTCTGTGGCTAGTATTTAAATATAGAATATAAACTATATTACAATGCATATTTACAAATAGGCAGTCTGTATATCCAGAAGTGATGAGGACATCACTCATCTCTACTTTTATCAACATCTTTAAGTCTCAATACTGTTGCCAGAAATGTAGCATCTGAATCTGTACACACTGTGAAAATATGGATATCAAAGTAAGGCAATAGCTAGATTAGCCAGTCAGATGGTAAAGTAAATTCACCTTTCTGAAGCTAAGATTAATCCCAAAGAGTGGTGCAAGTTAATCATTAGGCTACTATAGGCGTCTATGAGTGTTCTGAAACATCACCTAGTTGGACAAATGAGAAAATAGCTGCCAGTCATTTGGTCAAAGTTTAATCATTGCCTTACATGAACTGAACTTTAAAAAGCAGAGCTCCTTTTCAATTCATCAGGCTAATTTATCTTAGTGGAGCATTCACTTCTTTTAATAGCTGTGCTGAGGCATTGCAAGACTTTGCAAAAAATGGTAGCAATTTAAAAAATTTGTAGCAAATTATAAAGCAAGAAATTTGTAAACTCTTTTAAGGAAAAAAAATACTAGTAAAGTCATTCTTACAGTCCAGAATCACAGAAAGTTTGTCACAGCTTATGAACTTCTGCAGCAAACCAGTATCGGGTTTCAAATGACCCTGGTACCACCTTACTTCAATAGCTTTAGCATACAGATTTCTTTAAAAACAGACCTTGCTGACTTTCAGAACTGCTTCTGTAACTACATATATTTGAAAAACAATGGCAAACTGTTAGATTCAAGAACATTTAAAATACTTTTTTGGAAGGAGTTGATGGAAGTTCAAAGTTCAGGTAAGTTTTCTTCAGAAACATAAAATATAGAAATTATCAATCTGCTTTCATGCAGACTGCTAAATTTATGAATGCTCTGGAGATTTCAGTTGCATGCAGTTTCTTAGGAGTTGAATGCAGGAGTCAAACTTCACGTACAGGCTTTCTTCAACAGAGTACCTACATACATTAGGTTTAATAACCTTTGGTCAGATAATCTGAAGGAGAGGAAAGATAGTAAGGAAAGAAAACGGGAAATAAGAGAATGAGAAATGAGGAAAGAGCAGCAAGGGAAAAGAGAGCAGGAGACACACAGAAATACATGTCTTCCCACAGTCTCCTCGTAACTCCATGAGCTAGTCCCCAGACAGAGTCACCTGCAAAGCCCTGCTGAGCCTTCCCATCATCTGGGCCAACATCAGAGCAACTACATGCTGCTGCCCAAAAATGAAGAGAAAATTTGTTGCACCTTTTTCTTCATTGTTGTACTGGTAAAATTCAGTTTTTCTTGCACTGTGGTGTTGGGTTTGCAACAAACCTCAAATGCTTTTCAGATTTAAATGTTATGAGAATGCTGTATATATGAGAGACGTCAATTCACTGACGGAGACTATAGCAGCAGGTGATGCATACTGCGGAGTACACCAGTTCTTGGGTTTTCTTTAGGAACTGTAACATTTCCAGCTAAGATCTCTGTCCTACAGATGGGTCCTTTTGTTTAGCTCCTCACAGCCAGAATCCTATGCTTCACTACTTTCACAGAACAAACTTAATAGAAAGGGTTCATAAACCAAGAAGTTTTAAAGTAACATTATGTCAAGACTATCATGACCTATTGTGACTATCATGACCTGTACTAGGGGCTAAACCGGAGATTTCACAATGTGTATCAAAGGGATTCTAGCACAGTTCAGGGATGTAGCAGTCTGTAATGTGAACAGAAACACAGACCTGACACACAGACAAGGAGTCAAGTACGTAAAACATACGCCAGCAATACTTCTAACTGAACAGTTACCCTTAGGATGAGCAATACTGAGTTGATTTGAGGAATATAATTTTATTCAACAATAAAAAAAAATTCTTAGATTTTCACAGTCTCTTTTCAAACAATAATGAAAGAGAGTAAAGTTCATCTAATTATTTGTTGTGAATTATTTGTTCTGACCTAATCAGAACAAAATTTACCTTAAATCTAAAGGCATTTGGAATGAATACAGCTCTCAGTTATTTGTTTGTTTTGCTCTCCCCGTCTTACATACCATCAGTTCGTAAAATACTAGGTCAGTTAATAGGTAAATAATTCAACCACCTTTCCAGTGGAAAGCCAGTTAATCGGTGTTAGTAAAGGTTTGCCCCCTCTATAAATCAGTCACCTCTGTTTGATTATGGACATTTCTGGCTCTTTCATGTCAATACCTCAAAGGCTAAGATATGAAGAAACATTCTGTGGCAATTTTTGATCTTTAAGTCAGAAGAGAAGTAGCTCACATTTTACCTTGTCTTTAGAAATGCACGCTTGAAGCAAAAGGTGTTGAGCACTTGGAAACTCTGGGAGGAGAGTTCCAGTTTTGGAACTCAGAGAATATTTACGAGTGAAACCACCCTGAAATGGAAGGGAAAAAACAGCAACATTGAAATAGTTAATATAGATTCAACTGAAACAAATAATTCATGCTAAAATTGTATATTATCTCATGAGTCCCTCAACATTCCAGCATATTTAGACTCAGATAATGCTTCCAAAATACTGATGATTATCCAGATCTGGATTCCAGCTCAGGAAGGTAATTAAATATCTGCCTAAATCTAAACTCCACCAGAGTGATGCAGCCTTTGAGCCACATTACTTCATGGAATTCTACAAGCTTTGGATCTAATCTACGTTTAAAAACTAAAGTAGAAGACTACTCTCCTTTATAGTATGGATTGTGATATCCTCAAGGAGACCCTAGATGTATTTAATAAGTATCCTTCTAGTGCAAGGATCTAGAGTACTGGAGATATTATTGTTCTCCCCTGCTCTCTTCCTACTCTGATAGCACGACAATAGAGATTTCTTCTGTTCAGCTATGGTAACCATTATTTTAGTTTATCATAAAGTTTGATAATACATATGGTGTTATGGGTGCAATGGTATGTAGGGTCTATGGACATTTTGAAGGGTAATGGCTTTAAACTGGAAGAGGGGAGATTTAGATTGGAAATTAGAAGGAAATTCATTACCCTGAGGGTGGTAAGACATTGGAACAGGTTGCCCACAGATGTTGTGGATGCTCCATCCCTGGAAGTGTTCAAGGCCAGGCTGGATGGGGCCTTGAACAACCTGGTCTGGTGGGAGGTGTCCCTGCCATGGCATGGGGTTTGGCACTAGATGATCTTTGAGGTCCCTTCCAACCCAGAATATTCTATGATAAGTATTTACTATATAGCTGTCTGAGATTGTGGCACACTTGCTATGAAGACCCAGTTTCATATCTCAGTAAGAATGATATTCCCAGCCATTTAATGTCCTCTAGTTACTTTGTTGAAATGTGGTCAATGCTGACCTGGAGACAAGACAAATTGCTCCTGAATGATGCTAAATTCTGCTGATCTGAGATTTTCTTTCAGTTCTTACGAGTTCACCTCTTAAGCATCTTTAGCTTGTGACATCTGAAATATCATAGGCACATCTTGTAATAGTTACAGACTGAGAAGAGGTCTTGAATACTTATTAGATGCTAGACTATGGAGAGATGGGATTGAAGGGTAAAAAAACAAGCAGCCTTGTATGTGTGGATACTGACCGTGAAGCAATACGGTAAATCAGCCTGTGTTCAGACTCCTAACCTAAGACTCTCATAAATTCTGATTTAGTCTACTTCTCAGTAAAGCTGAGCAGTAACATTCTGTAGTGATATAGTGTTACTATGCTTAAATTTATAATGCACATCACATTATGCTTATTAAACTCTCAAATGATATAATTAAGATGAAACACTCAGAGCCAAGAGAAGCAATAAAATCTGTATTATGACTCTGTCCTTACTGACTGAATTGCACTTACTCTCACAGGATTGCTTTCAAGCATAGAAAAGACTATTTGGTTGAAAGTCTTTGTTCCACTTCCTTATGTCCAGGCAGTGTACAAAGCCTTGAGCAGGCCTTCTGAATATTCCTGCAGTAAATCCATTACTTCTGCACAGATTCCTTTTGTACTAATGGATGGAATTTATGACCATGCATGAGGCACTTAAACGATACTTGAAGTGGCCTTTTCCTACACCTTTGCATACAGTCAGACTTCATTGAAGTGGGAATAGTAGATACAAAGTATAACATAGAGTGGGAGAGTGTGCAAGGGGAGTATTTTCCTATGTTGACTCATGAGTTGGGGGCCAGTTTCAAGTGAAATTCTCTCAAATACTGAATTCAGAAAACTATAGCAGTAACTGACTTTTTAATAATATATATCTCTCCCTATTTTTATAGGGTCATATGTCTGCCAAAACAGATAGTAAGGAACGAAAACATACATTATGTAAACACACTTTGCCTGTGCTATCTACTATTCAAATATATATAAAACTCTAAGTCAAAGAAATTGTAGAAATTCAGAAACATAAGTACTTCTTTGTGTCAATACTCTTGTAGTGCTATAATTGCCTACCAGTATCAGAAGGTTTTGGTTTTTTAATAACAGGAGTAATCTTAATGATTTTATTATGCAATTACCTATGAAATATATTAAAAGCTCTGATTAAAAGGGATTAGTTCATTTAAAAGAAGGCAGTGATGGTGGTGGGAGGTTTAAGAGAAGATAATCTGCACTGGTTTTTACCTAATGGACTTATATGACTATGCCTCAGTTCTAGGCTTAATATTTTAACCCACTGGCACTTGCCCTTTCAATTTAATGCCATCTGTTTCTAATGGCCGTTTAACATTAAGATAATGACAGTAATATTATCTGCCTAATTAACCATGCAGACTCTAATGGTGCACTAACTGGTTTAGATAAAAGAATTTGCTGATATCTCCCCCTACAGAGAGAATACTAGAAAATGTGATAAAACATACCAGAAGTAAACAGTGTCCCTGGCACTCAATAAGTGTTCATTCAAATGCCATTTACTCAGTATATTTAGACAATCAGTGCTTTAACATCTTTTCAATGTTTTTATGTTCCTACTGAGAATTACAGCTTATGCAATCATTGTAAATCTTTCTGGAATACCTAATTGCATGTATTTTCAAGCAAATGAATAAGGATATAACACTTGTTCACTTTAATGGAAAGTATGATGTCCAATTTTCAGTAGGTTGAAATTGTTAAAATTCAGTTTTGACCATGAAAGATTTTTTTTTCTTTTAAGACTTGCCTGAAGAACTGCAGACAACACCGAGCTGGACAATCAAAATTTCATATTAATGTGCCCTTTCTCACTTATTTCCACCAATTTCTCTGTGATTCCTTTTCTGGGAGGACAAAGGTTCCTTGAACATGTTGAGGATATCCCATGGCATAGCACTATCTTTTTTTGATAAGATAGCTGATTATCTGAACAGGGAAAATGCAGCAGATCTATTATATCTGAACCTGACAAAATAGTTGACATGGTGTCACCATGGGAAATGATTAGTTATGCTGGTGAGAATGGGGATTAGGTCAAGAATGTAAAACGTTTAAGAAACTGACTCCAGCTGAAATGCTAACAAGTTGTGTTGACAGAGAAACGACTGGGCTGAAAGGGGATGATGAAGTGAAGATTCTCAAAGTGAATTGAAGATTCTCAAAGATCAGACTTGGGCCTGATCTCATTGAACGTTTCATAGATTAAACTGGCTGACATGAGCTAAAGAAACCATCAATAAAGAGGAAGACCAAGAGGTCACGTAGAAGGATCTGGATGGCTTGGAGATAATGGCAATAAAGGGGAGGAAAATCAATAGAACAAAGCTACACTCTCAGGGACCAATAAGAATTTCTGCTATCAGCTAGGAGCTGCTTATCTGGAAATGAAAAAGGAGAAAGATTTGCTGTGTATCTGTTGATCACAGAGGGTATATTTAGTCTAGTAAATTAAACGGTGTCAGGAAACATTCCCAGGCAATACTGGAACAGTAAAATTCAGAATGGCTCCTGGCATTCTTTTGGCCCATGCCAATTAGCAGGCTCCCGAACAATTCCTAGTCATGCTTCAACAGTTACTGCATGCTAGGGAATTTTCTCTGTGGCAATGTGGCTGAGATGTGCCTGTGTTGTTTTGTAGGTTCAGAAGTTTAATAACATGGATGCAGTCTATTCCATGTCAACTGAACTCAGTGTCAAAGAACAATCCTGGGAGCAATCTTTAACTCTTAATGTACAATAATCCATAATTTTCTAGTATAAATATGACTAGAATGACAGTGACCAGTGTATATCATAGTACACAGCAGTAAGGATGTAGGCTACTTGTGGAAAAAAAGCAAAACAAAACAAAAAGCAAACACAGTTCTATGGTTCATCAGAAGGGATATTTCCCATAGAAATTGAACACGTGATTTACAAGACTTTATGAAATTTTTTTCTATAAACATACTCAAATTGGAACAAGTGCAGTGAAAGGCTATAAGGCTGATTAGAAGTGACTAAAAACTGCTGCTTCTTCCATCTAGCAAATAAAAGCAGAGAAAGGACATAACACAGGAAAATGTAACAAAAAGCAAAGACAATCCTGACCAGAAGGTTTAAAATTCAGTTTATTACAAAACCCCATTTTTTTGGCTTCCAACCAGACAAATGATATTCTGAAAAAGCCCTTCTGCAAAAGTAATGGATGTAAAAAATCAAACTAGCGTTTGATCCTTTGCTTAAGAGGGTCTATTACAAAACTCTGTGATTATAGGGAACTGGGTTGGAACCAGAACCCCAGAAGGTGCCTTCCAATCTTATTTTTCTTTGAATATTTAAAGGAGCAAGTACTCAGCTTCACACAAAAAAAGGTTATGCAGTCTAATCTTTAATGAAAAATATTGTTGTAATTTTCAAAGAAATGGGATGAAAACCACACATCACATAATTTTTGCATTATAACTGAAGTGAAAGGAAACAGACTACAGCACTCACCTCATTCTTTAACTTGCTTCCAGAGAACCTGTGAAAATAAACACATTTGATTATTTTTTCATAAGCAGAACATTTTTACAGTCTGTATATATATACACACATATAAAATAGATAAATTAGAAAAATTATCACTTTTTTTTAAATGTAACTAATAAAAATTATGCTTTTTTCTTAACTTCTTCCATTGGTTTACCCAAGGATATCAGAAAACCGGCAGATGTCTTCTAAAACATGAAGATTCAGATCATTGACTAGACAGTAAAGTATAAAATCTTTGGTACTATATTATTTCGATTGGATCTTTGCAACTTCACAAATAGCAAAAGGGCAGCATAGGTCCAAGTCCATAAGGCCTTTACCAGGAAATACATAAAGTTTCTGATACAGTTGAATAAATTCAGACTAGAAAAAATACATCCTATTAAGAATCCAATTGAGACATTCCCAGTGAAGCCATTAGACTATCAGGCAACTCTTCAGTGCAGAAATCAGAAACGTTTTAAATTATAACTACTCAACTAGAGAATGTGTAATGATAGAGATTTTAATGAATAAGTATAATGATAAATATTGTTTGATTATTATTTCCTGTTCTGCTATCTGCCAACTGATAAGATACTGTGAGCCACATGAAGTCTTACAATCATTAGTGGCAATATTGTGAATTCATGCTGTTGAGATGCTCTGCTGGCAGGACAGAAAACCAGAGGCTGAGCGGTTGTGGAATTCCTCCAGCCCAGGCCAGGCACAGGTGCCTGACAGTTCCCATGTGACGATCCAGCATATGCTACCTAGAGTTCCCTTGGTTGTTGCTAGATGAGTATGAAAGAAGGCATCACTCAGTTGATTACAATGTGGAGCTAATTAGCTACATAGCTGGATGTATTTGTTAGGGACTGTGGATTTCCACATGTGCAGCAAAATGCACGCAGAATGTACAGCAAAAACATGATGCAGTATCTGCTAGGAGAGCCTTAATGGCTAGCTAAAGCTACCCTTCATATACTGCTGTGGATGCTAACAATTTTTGGTGTGAGGTATGCTCCTTTCACAGTGCAAAGCTTGATATGTAAAGGAACTGGGAGGTCAAATTTAGTGGAATTTAAGGATGCAGGCATCTTCAACACTGCATTTAAGGACTACTGCATTCAGCCTAATTACCTCAATATTAATACATAAATGCCAATTAAGTTTGAAATGGCAGTAGAGGCCTATATTTAGACGACTAAACTGAGGCCCGTCACCCCTTCTAATCTGTTGACAAGCTGCCATCTAACGTGAGCCTTGTGGTAAAGGCCTCTGTATGCCTGCATTTGTGCATGGGCATGGTGTGATCTGATACCATTATCAACCTGTATACTTTCCCTGCCTATTTCTGCCCCAGGCTTGATCCAAAAAACAATTTTATAGTTCACCTACCACAGCAGACACCAGACAAAGATGATTTTATGATAGATTATTATATGCAGTGGCCAGCGACTGGGAGATTCACTCTCAGTTTTGAATCCCTACACTGCCTGACTCTTTCCTTACCCAGAAGCACGTTCATAACCCAAGCCTACTGCATCATTCTCTTCACATAGACAAATCCAACTACAGTGATAGCCCAGACTGTGCAAAATGAGCTTCTAAGCTTCTGTTCTAAATCAACTAGAGAGGTAATTTAACTGCTGGACCCTGAAAATTCAACATCTCATACATGAGAGCACAAGTCCTAATACAAAGGAAAGGTTTCTAACCAGTGAATCTAGCAAATGCAGTGAGTAGTCTTGAAAATCTTAAAGATTATCTATGCCATCCTTATGTCAGTGTACACTGTTGGAAATCCAGTCATGGGGAATGCTGCAGAAACTCCACTTTCTTTGCATTCATCACTTCTAGATTGTGCAAGGACAGAGCGTTACATAAAAAGGGCACTGGCTGACACAAAGCTGAGGACCAAGAGAGATGATATTCCCTTAAATGAAAATAACTGTCTTTTAGTGAATTAAATGAGCAATTTGTTCAAGATAATTCAGTATTACAAAAGAACCTCATCTCACTGTGTACCAGCAGCTTTGGATAAATACTGGACAAGAAAACGGCATATTCTAGTCCATTATACCCTGAGTCTTGCCATGGAAAGATCCCTCCTTTTAAGCATCATTGGTAACATTACCCTTAATTTTCACACTTGTCCTATTGTTTGGAAAAAGTCTCTGCATATAATCTAAATCTGCTGGCAGCTGAATTTTCTATGTGTGATTATAAACTCATTTATTTATTTCTCAGAGTCCCCACTTATACAGGTATACTGCTGTAGACAATGAAAGCCGTCATTCAAGCCATATGTGAATAGAGACATTTGTTTTACCAACTATTAATCTTCGGCAAACTAACAGGCAGCTATCGTAACATATTGATCCTGCTAGCTGTCCCTTAAATAAATATAATTAGAGCTTCCTGGGTTAGGTTTAAACTGATATTAGCCAGTCAAAGGACCTGTAAATATTAATCTACACTGACCCCTCCCTCCTGCCCACAGGTGCCAGCTTCACACCATTCTCCAGACATTTCATAGTGGGTAGCTGTCCTGGGGAAAGAACTTAGAACAAGCAAACAAAGTAAGACAAGTGTTCTGGAAATGTTGTTTTGCTGCCTCACATGAACTTGAACAAATCCTCTGCTGTTAGAAGTTAATGCAGCTCTACACTGACTGCAGCAGGGCCATACTGGAAGACGCTACCAACAGACCTACATCAATCTCTTAAAACAAAATCAATGTCTTCAGGGAGCAAACTGTTACTTAAATCAAGGAATGCCAGACATTGAGATATGCAGAAATGCTAGTTCTGTTACCAACAAAAATTAGTGTTCTACAAATGCCTTCCTAAGGGAAGGGTAGAGTTAGGCCTTCACTGACCAAGTATCAAAAGTTATGTTATTGTACCTGGTTAAGCCTTTTCCAGAATACACAGAGTGGTAGTATGCACTGCTTTCTTTAATGCCAATTCCATAATAGTGATACCTGTGGAAAAAAAAAGAGGACTGTTTATGAGTAACACGTCAAGTAAAGCAAACTGTCAAACTGATTTTCAATGCTTTCTGGAAACTCTTCTTAACAGTGTCTATCAACTCCTTTCACTGACACGGAACAAAATCTGGTCTCATAGAAAACAGTATTGTCATGATTTGATCCAAAATTCAAGGTTAGTATCTTCTTTAAATTTAAAACTCTCTTACAATAATGTAGCTTGAACAGCAAATCTCCTAGAAACATGTTACATCTCTTTTCCCTAATGTGCATTCTCTTTCATTTTACTTCATTTGTTGAAAGAGTGGAGTTTGATTTACTAGGTTTATTTTATCAGGCTTACCACTGTTATACTTAGATAGTCCCACAGAGCACTTCTCAGTTGACAATAACTTGCCAGTGTACCCTATAAATTAGTGTTCAGCCTCCTATGACTAAAAATGCTACCATGTCATTAATTCATTCTTCTCTCAGGCTGACTGACTGAATTATTTAGCCACTTAAGCAGTTCTCATACACATTTGTCTCTCTTGCCGCCGTCCTGGAGATTACTGCTCCTGAATAGAGCTGGAAGAAGGAAACATGCCTATTGCTCAGGCTCTGCAGTGCCTAGCCCAAAACCTTAAAAAAAGGTTAAGGCACCTTAACCAAAGACACTAAAGAGGCTGAGTTGCTGCTAAAAAAAATGGGTATGCAGTAGATACTTACTGCTTTCCAGTCATTTTGCTACAAAGGAAGTGAGCTTCAGGAGAAAGGTGGCAGAGCAGGCTGGGGGCAGCTTTTTCTTTACTGGTCAAAGCAAAGTTTGCTGGAGTTCATCTCTCAAAGGTGATAGGCCCTGTCTTATAAATTCCACTCAATAGATTTAAAAGCAGATTGTGTTAAACCAAATTTGTCTAAGAAAATGTTACGGACAGCACACTCAGGTTCAGGTGTTTTTTATTAAAATTAGCTTGAAAACACCATGCAGCTGGTTTAACTGGACTGCTTCAAAGTAACACACATAGTTCAAGTACCTTGCATGTAAACCAAGACTCACACAGAGGTAACACACATTGCATTAATTTTACTGGAACTTCTCAAAATCTTGAAGAAATGCACTCTTAAGACACAAAGCCCCCAGTAAACAGTTCACAGAACACATAAACAAAAGTTTTCAGCTCATCTCTGCTGCTCCTGGTGATGCTCATTAAAAATAATCACAATCTTACTGTTTGTTCTTGTATGGGACAGTCACAGATAAGAACAAACCCTAAAAAGCTTTATATTTACAAAGCTGACTAAAGGCATTTGATACAAATGACATTTAAGAAAATGTTCATTAGGATGACGCAGTTGCCTGGCATAGTAAGCTTTGAAAATCTCAGCCGAAACAGTCATTCTCTTTCTGGACAGTCTGTTGTGTGCATTCGGGATTTTACAGCCAAGAAATGTGACAGAAGTGTTTGCTGATAAACATAATAGTTTTTACTGTTTGCCTGAAACTGATGAGTCTACACAATACCACTAGATTGCAGTGATACTTGGCAACCCATAGGAAGGCCAAAAGTTTCTCCCCTATTTCTTTACTATTAGTTTTCTTGCCCTGTGTTATTTTTCTGAGGGATGGTGATGTGGTGAACTTACCATTTTTAAATACTCAGAAGATCAGACAGAGGACCATCTGCTCCTAACAGTTCTCTTTTTATCCATTAAAGTCAGAGCTGGCTGATCAAAGCAAAGTGACACCTCAAGATAGTATAGGATGCCAATGGGACCTTTCACTAAATGTCATAATGCTACACTGTTGTCCTCCAATTCAAATGCAGTGATGACTATGTTGTGAGTTGAAGTCCTGAAGGTTTTCAATCACTGCTTTTTGGTTTAGGAGTATTAAACAGATATATTTGGGCCAAAGCCCTGGATCTGGAAACTCATAATGTTTGACGGAGTTCTGACACAAATGCTAAAGGCATGAACATTTTTTCCTCTTTCATGAAAATGAAGTAATTTTAAATGTGACACAAGAGGTATTGGAAACATACATGTTTGGAGTACTTGAAATAACAGCATTTACTTAGGCTCAACATTGCAAAGGTTGTGCTTCGAATAGGATGAAAAGCAAAATAGAGCTGTGACTGCTTCTTTAACAATGTTATCTGCACATTTGTCACTTGACATGTAAGCAAGCAGTTGCCTACCTCTCATTCCAACACCCTAAATCTCCCTATTTCAACCACATGCCATTTTCAAAATTCTAAAAATAAAACTCCACACTTTCACCACAAGTTAGGAATTCCCTCCTGCTAAAGTTGGAGTGGGCCAGAGTCAAGGAAAAGTATTACTTCTTTACATTAGAATTCAATATCTAGATTATTCACCATCTAATTCAATTCTTGGGGTAGAAACAGGAACTTTTGTATGTTTTGGATTCTCAGGTTTCCAGTGGTAGGTAATATACTCGTTCCTGCTCTGGGATGCCCCAAGACAGCAGAATTTACCAGTAAGACATTTTGATATGTAGAGAATAGATATTTCCAGTATCTATTCTGTGTGCTAAAGGCAAAGCAGTTATCATTCTGATTTCATCCAATGATTTTTGTAGTTGAATTTTTAGTACTAAAAATACAGCTTTCCAGTTATGATACAGAAGCAATTTGAAAAAGCATAATCTGTACTTCTCAAGCTCTATCTGGCATACTTCATAGGTGTGAAGATTTTTATTCTCTTCCAAGCCAAAGTCATTAGCTGAATAGCTCATTTTGGGCTCCCTGTTGAGAGCAGTATACCCATCCCAGACACACTGTGTCTTTAACCTACAATTTCAAGTACCTTTTTTCTGTCTCTTTTTTTTACATATTTGTATGTACAGTGTGTATGCACTTCACTATTTATATTTCTGTTGTATAATTAATAAAATGAAACCAGTCATCATAAGGAACTTATTCTCAATTTTTGTAACAAACCTTTTAAAAAACAAGCTGAACTGCTTTCCTCTTTTAATTTCAGTGGTTTGTTGTAACATATGTTCCTATGTGACTCGTAGCCCTGATTTTAGCATACACTGACACAAATGATAGCTGATAAGGAAATGATAGGCTTAAGCTGTTCAGGGACTTGCAATAACTTGTTATCACAGGACCAGCTGTCATATCAGTTTTATTAACCCACTAAATCACTCCTAATAAATAAGATAATAGTTTTCAGACACGATGGATAAAAGCTAAGATTCATCATTGATCAAAGTCTACAAAGAAATTAAATTGTAACTTGAGCTCAAATAGTCTTCTGTGTGTACGGACCGAGCAGTATGTAAGTTTTCCCGAATAGCTGCTCCAGGTAATCATTGTAACTGAATTCTAGCAGTGACCACAGTATGTTCAGCATTACCTATGCAAAAAGGCAGATTCAGAACCTGCTGCACAGACAACTGTTCTTATTACTAATCTAAGAGAGCAGCTTGCAGCAGGGATATAGAAAACTTCTCCTACATTCACCAGTCTGCAATGATTAGTATATGAGAGATGAATGAACTTTGTTAACTAAATTGTGTCCAATGTGTTGTACCTTCTCAGCCAAATGGTTGAGTGTTTTAGTATTGACACTTTTGTACAAATTGATTGTTGGATGTAAAGACATGGAGAGAGACTCTGACTTGAAGTTCTAGAATTTATCAGACCCATTTTTAAATCGTTCCTTTGCCCAGAACTGGAGATGACAAACGCTTCTTGCAATTAGCAGAGGAACTAACATCTGTGTATCTCACACCTCAGAACACCACCTGTATCCCACACCTCAGAGCAGGACTTCTTTCTCAAATCCAATTCATGCTCATGAGAACGCTATAAAGAGCTTGGCCTTGTTTTTGTGTGGGAGAAAAGCAATTTCTGTCACCTTGAAGATGATTGAAAAGGGAACAGATTTTCTCTGCTTTCTTCTGACCACATCCCGGCTCTATTATTACATTACTATGTATGCATGCAGTGTCCAGTAAGGCACTTTATTCCTAGGGAGTTAGCTTTTCTTTGCAATGTAAGAACAGTGATTCCATTGGAAAGGAACTGTCTCTTTTCTTTCATGCTTGTGCAGCATCTGGCTCAGCAGAGCCCTGGATCAGAGCTCCCAGGCAATATTTCCATACCTCTGTCAGGAATCATTAATACTAGTACTGCTCCTACTATCATTGTATCAAAATAATGATAGCAACAACAGAAATAAAACAACATCACTACATTACCACGCTTTAAAAAGCAGGATTTAATTGCTAGTAAGAAGTGTCTCTTACCAGTCTCAGTAACCCAGTTTTGTTCCACGCAGGAACAGCTTACGACAATTAGAGTTCACGGTGACATAAAAGCAGAGGGTAATGAGTCATTTACCGAAACTGATGAAGAGTCTCTTAATTTGCTTATTCATTTAATGGAAATACTTCTGTAAATGATATTTGTGTGACTAGCTGCTACCTGGTGAAAGCAGAAATGAATTTGCTCTTCAGCGAGTTTGTGGTTCTGAGGGGAATACGGTCCACAACATCAGAGATAAATAAATAGATGACCAGAGATCGTTATTTATACTGCCACTTGTCTATGAATACTTGCTGCTGTCAATCTGGGAACTGCAGATACTGACACATGTGCCTTTTGTGAGGTCTTTTTTTGCACTATAAGAACAATGCAAATGTATCTTAGTGGAAATAAGAATAGCAGAGGAAAAGTCTCTGAGGAAAACTATCAAAAAATAAAGAGGAAAAAAAATGCCAGATGTTCAAACAAAACCTGCTGATGCCTCATCCCTTTGAGGAAATTGTTCAAGAACAGTTAATCCATATGAAAATATGGTACATAATACCACCAAGGTCAGTAGGGATATGGGATCTGCTGAAGCAATGTTGGGCATGAGGTGTTTCTGTGCTAATACTGTTAAGCGTATTAGAGAAAAAAGGGAATATAGTGACACGTGTCCAGACAGAATTAATTTTGTACCTAGATTCCCATGTCAAAAATTAGATTTGAAACATACTCCTTTTCTTAATAAAGGTTGATGTACTGTGCTGGATTATGCAGACACATGATACATTTTGGAAGTTTGGATTTGATTGGATCTTGTCTGTCGATTATTAGATATGTCAGAACAAGAATACAACGAGCATTTGGGTGACTTTTCCCCTTGTAGTATCACATTCATTATAACTTGAAAGTGCTTCTCCAAATATGTTGTGTTATGAGCCTGACTAAGACTTAACCAAGGCATTGATGAATCAGTAGATTGTCAAATATTCCTGCACAGATTATGAATGTCAGATCTCCTAAAATCTTAAACAGAACACCAGCAAAAACGTCCAGCCTGCAAAGCCAAGTGTCTACATCTGTTTATGCCTGTAACCATAGCTGAACACCACAGCAGACAATACATGAAAACCCTCTTTTCCCCTACAAGCAACCTTTCCAACAGTAACTCTAAACCCCTCTATTCAGCATCTATAGGTCATCTACAAAAAAGGAGAAATGAAATTCTGTTCCAATTTTCATCTATACAATGCAGATTCTGTACTCTCTCCTGAAAAAAATCAATGGATTACGAATATGTAAGACTTGTGAGAGAAACTGTGCAAGAACTGTCCTCTGTTAAAAAAGGAAAAATATTCTATGCAGGGTTTATTTCCTTTGGATTTTACTTTATTAATGATTACTTAAAAGAAATACTTGAGACATATTCAAGAAATAGAATGCCTTTGTAAAAATTTGGAATTTAAATTCTTCCCCATCTTTGTTTATACTGCAACAAACCCTAAAATTCACAAATTACATCTCCTATGCATTCTTCAGCAAAACTAAGGTGGAATCAACTGGCTGTTATATTTCTAAGGCAGGAAGAAAACCAAGCATAACAATATGAAACAGCCCCCTAAAATTATAAAAGTAAACAATGCATCTTTCAGATATTCCTAGTACATTGCGAAGCACTTAGGAAAACCACAGCTTTGTAGTTTTTTTCGGTTTCAGTCTCCTTTCATTTTGAGTTTTGCTCATAATTTACTGAAAGACAAGAGTAACTTTGTCTTTCGAGGCTAGGTCATTCAAAATAAAGTTTTCTCAAACAGAATGTTTGAGTTTCTTCTATTATTACCAGTATTCTGGTTTTTTATCTTATCCATTAGCAAAATATTTCTTTGATGATTTCAGGGGTTTTAGTTTTGCTTCAGTAAACCATCAACTCCTTGTGCTTTCTTCTGTGAGAGAAGGATAGATTCATGAATCTCACTCAGTAAGTACCTAAACACATTTGCAATTTTAAACATGAGAAAAATCCTAGGGCTACTCACATACTAAAGGGCATGCGTCTCCTAAAATACATAAATAAATAAAACAAAATAAATGTTAAATTTCTGTATATACTCAGAAATCTGGGCGCAATATCTATTCTAATTTGCTTCTTGTAGCAATGCGTTATTTTTAGAAAAACTTATTTTGAAATCAATAGAAATATACAGATAAGAATCTGGTTTAAATTTGACTTGAGGTTGAAAACCATTAATTTTTTGGAGAGTTACTTTAAAAGAACAAAATTATTTAACTAGCCCTATTTTATGTTGAATAGCATGGGCACACTGTTTAGGTTTAAGTATTGTTTTGAACTGGATATTGATAAACACTGAAATAACAGTTTAAAGCACAGCACTCAGAAAAACTCAGAGTCAGTTTAAGGCAATACAGAGAACTGTTACATTTGTGACTCCTCAAACAGGGACAGAAGTTTCCTAGAATTACCTAACTCATGGCTTGACACCAGCAATACCCTACAGCATTATTTTGACTTCTCTACATTCCTTATGTAAATACTCATTTCCTTACATATATAAATAAAATCAGACTGGGGACAATTAATCAGATCTTCCTCAGCATTCTTAATAATAGGACAATAGGGTGGATATAAGAGAATATGTTGTTACCACTGTTCACTACAGCTTTACACTAACTTTATCATGGTTAAATGCATAATGTCAGAACTAGAACTAACAAAATTTTCACTACAAGTGATATATAATTATCTGTAATCTATTCCTACAGTCTAATATTTCACAGATCAAATACACAAATTAATTGGATACATTACTTACAAAATGGCTGCACTATACGTTGGGTACTTTCCAGAGCTTTTATAAATTACCCACAAGAAAGAGCAGATGTATACCTTCTTCTCAATTTCAGACAGTGCTTTTTTCTAGTGTCTTTAAATTAATTTGTATTGTTATGTAGAGAACACAATTAAAGTTGTTAAATTTGCAAAAGGAAAATAAAATCATAGTTAAATTGCATATTGTCTGTATAAAGATGAGCCGCTGTAAGAAAGATGTGTATTATATCATGTTTTTATATATAACATTTGGACATACAACAAATGCATGGCTCTATATAATGACAAGTTTTAGAAGCTTCATCAGTTTAATTTTAGAGATTATGCCTGCAGTAATGTTTTCAAACTCAAAGTCTGTATCAGTTTCACCATATACAGGAAAATTATCACTCGCAGCTTATCACCTGAATAAACCTAGCTGACAGTTAGCATGTATCATGGGACATGGAAATACATGTAACTCCTAGAATGTATTCTGTAAGTGGATACACAGATAATTGTGCCTTACTTTGAATGGCCCCTTGTTCCAAGCCGCCTTGTGGTAAGGAGAGGAAATTTCTGGCGAATGGTCTAAAATAAAAATAACTGCATTAATTTCTAACATTAGCATACTTTCTTAACAATCTGTTTATAGAAAAATCATAGTGCAAACATATTGTGCAATGTAGTCCATGAATAAATATTTGTGACTTTTAATGTCAAAACATGAACAATTAAGCATGTTTTACATGGCAGGGGTCCTTCCATCCTTACCATCTTGCTGTGTATCTCCAGTCTTCCCACCCATAAACTCCTTCCCACTTGTTCTCAATTTCCAATTTCACGTCTACAATTTAAAACCTAGTCTTCTCCACCACAATCTTGTTTCATTCAGGTCCCTAAAGTACAACTGTATCTTTAGCTTCAGAGATCTAGACAGAACCAGGGAACAATCCACCCTCTAGCTCTTCTGTTTCCAAAGTCAAACAGCTATAAATAAATAGATTTTTGATTTGAGAAGTGTGATCTGAAGGTAAAGCAAGCAAGTATTTGCCTCAGAAGTACTTCTGTATCTTCAACTATCAAAGTGCTGAACAGCCTTAATCTCATTTACGCTTACTGAAATGCTATGAAAGTTTCTGTTAGCTCTATGCTGCACATAAAAAATTCATGTTATGTGATTTGATCCAAATCAAGCAAAACATTCTGTCGCTGGACTCCTGGGATTGAGATTAGTGCCCTAAAAACATCCTACTCTTCCTGTAAAGAATGATGCTTCAGGCAAAAGGTTTACTAAGTTTAAAAGTAATTCAGTAATAGAGGTAGATCACTGTCAAAACAATGTTTAAATGGAAAGCTCATTTATGTCTTCCTCATTTATACTGAAACTGTGTAATGAAAATTAGACACACTTTCTCAGTATACCCAAGTCAATAGGACAAAAAGAGTAAGTGAACATTTTATGAACTGGATATAAAATCCATTATTATTATTTAATTAAATTAATGCATTTTCCTATGTATGAACAATGACTAGATCAGTAGTGTTTAAAAAAAGATGATCTTTGAAGCATTTTTGGTTTCCTGTTTCACTGACTACTAAGGATTTAATTTGGAGAGTTCACATCTCCCTTTCATTAAATCATTTTAGGATTAATTGTAGGGAAGGGTAGAAAAGAGGATGAATCAACAATTTTTCATTCAGGAGCTCTTTGTGTTATTAATTTTTATTCCCCTTCTTGTATTGCTTATTGTGTCACATCTCAATTTACACTGCCTTTAGTATAATTAAAAGTGTCTTCTATGTCAAATCTGGTTTTGTGGAAAGAACACTCTTAAATCAAAAAGAAAAAAACAAAGCTCTTGGAGAGAATAGCTTTTTTGGTATAAAATAATAATAAATCAAAGGGAATTTCAGTTTCATCCTCCTAAAGCTGGTGTCATAAAATCCCTTCATATAGAATGGTGTTGTTAGTCTGATTCTATGCATACTAGCAGTAGAAATTGAGAGGAATTTTGACACAGGTGTACAAAACTGCAATTCTATCAAAGAATTAATCTAACAATTTCTGAAGACATTTACTCTTTACCTTCCCAAAAGTTGCAGCACAGGCAGGTTCCAGCTTCTCTTTTCTGCAAAAGTCTAAATAATGTGCATAAAGGATGCATCTTGGTAAACAAACTCCTTCACAGACAATGTAGTTTTCTTCCAGCCTGAACAGAGAAAGAAACTGCCAGAGTAAGAAGAAACATGCCATGTTTCCCAATTGTATTTTCCTTCTGGTTTTTGGTACTGCCCTCTTTTGTTTTAATTTTACTGAAGAATTCCATAAGAGCACACAGATTATCTCCTCCAGGATAAGACAGGTACTACAGACTGACCCCACGCTTGCTGATTAGGTTAGATGCAGAATACGGAAAACCTGGGGACAGGTCTCTTTTCTTAATGAGTCTTTTTCAATGTGTGGACTTTTTTTGCTTTATATAAATAATTAAATGATCATCACTGAAGAGCTAGTCTTGCTCTGAAAATAAGAGCACTAACTAGACTATGAAAGACATGGGTTTTAGTTTGTCCTTTGAATAGAGCAGGGGCTTGGACTTGCACCTTCTGTCCCACTGTTTCTTTAACACCTTCGCTAACGTCTCTTTTCTTCCTACTTTTGCTTTTTAATTTCCATGCAGGTCCTGAAGCTGTTTCTGACCAAATCATACCGTAAAGGAAAGAATTGGCTTTTTCTAAAGGGAGAGCATTTTTATCTAAGCTTCCCAGTTTACAGAATACAAGTACCTAGTGATGGTCATTAAAGTAAAATTTTAAAAATTCAAGTAAAAAACTGGTTGTCTTCACTTGAACTGAACTCTTGGTAACAGCTGAGTATTTCACTGTTTGTCCTGCTTCTTTTCTTTATCAGTTTACACTATTTGCTACTCCTGGGATTACGTGCAATAAATTTATTTCTCAAATTACACAAATCTGTAAGAAAATACTGTGTAGTAAATGCTGCATATGGAATAATTTTGCACTGACTCACCAGGCTCAAATCCTTACAATTTATGCTCAGAAGTCAGATGTAAACTAGACTAAGAAACTGGGTAACTGGATAGCTTTTATTTTTCTAGTTAGAAGAAAAAATCCTAGATTCACAGTCTGCATTTGGTAACAAAGTTCCCATTTAATTCAACAGCACTCCTCTCTAATTTCAAGTGTGCTTTAACAGCCACATTTATCAATTAATGTCTGCAGACTTTAACCTCTAATTTGGTTAGATTTTGGCCAGATAAAATGAATTTAGGGCTTCCGTGAATGGTATCATACAAAGTAAAAAATACATTATAAGACACTGAAAGTCTAACAGTCATAGCCTTAAAGGATTATTAAAACATCCATTCATAAATGTAATTCTTAAGTAATGTTTCATTTCTACATTTTTTCGATACACTTCATCAATAGCCAAGTATAGCGAGAATCTGACAGTGATTTCTGTTAACCGATAAACCTCTGCTAATCTAAAAATAAAAAAGAACAGAAATTTGGGAGTGGACGTCCTTATTTGTAGATGAGGCTTGCCCAGAAAACCCCAACCAACTAACCAAGCATCCACAGCCCCACAAATGACAAATATTCCTGGAAGAGCTGTGAGATCTGACCTCCCCCTGGCCGGCTCAGCTTTAAAGACACGTCCCTTCGGGCCTGCCGGGCACACCGGCTCGGTCCTGCGGGTGGCAGCGCAGGGAAGAAGCCGTGGGGTGTCCCCCGCCGAGCGGCCGGGCCCCCCGAGCTGGCTCCGGGCGCTCCG
>VZZY01011092.1:0-27852 GCA_013400335.1 Eurystomus gularis | reverse complement strand
TCATTGAATTAGCTAGATGAGGGCGAGGGGCGGCGGGCGGGCGCTCCGCTCCCCGCAGCAGCCTCCTGACAGCCGCAGGACGGGGAGCCGGCCGTGGCCGGCAGGCCGCGGGACCCTCCCGGGCACCGGCTGTTACTGCCAGCGTTCCGCTATTCCCTGATTGTGTGTGTGTTGAAACAAAACGTCTTGGTTTTGTGCAAAGAAATCACCTTGATCTGGCAGACGTGTCTTTGCTGTGCTCCAGAGAGAGATGGTGGGGACAGTCACGGAAGGGTGGTCCCTGCTGTTTTCTGGAGAGCAAGGTTGTCAGTAGGATGGAAAATCGGCCTGATGTCTGCAACATCCACGTTTTAATATGTCCTCGTTAAAGCAAGATCTTGGACATTGTGCTTCTGGATAAGGCTGGGAAACTGTGGCATGGCTTGTGGTGGCAAGCAGCCCTGAAATGTGTCAGATGAATGTCAGACGCATTCTTCTAGCCATCAAGTTCTGCTGGGCTGTCACAGACACAAAGCTTGTGAAGAGCTTTTCTTCCTTCTGCTCTCTTCCAATCTTCTGTGGCACCTCAAGTCATTGATCCCACCAGCGGTACAACACAGCAGGATATTACCATTTCCACTCCTGCACAGATGTGTTATCAGATCAGCCATCAGTTATTGCAGCCATATTTTAACAAAACCCCAGATGTGCCCATATCTGCCAAAAGGCCCAAAACCACATCATAAGTACAAATGACAGACTTCAGAAATGAGAAAATCTGTGAGAGTCCCAGAGTAAAAAATGTATGTAGCCTAAACTTTCTGCTGCTTCTACTTACACCTCTTCCCTCAACTGTGTAAAATATATTTCCTTCCCTACTGGTTACTCCTTCCAAATACTTCTTCGCTGTTCCCATGCTCTCTTCTTACTTCATATGTGATGCTATATGCCTATGTCCATATGCCTCTGTCCATATGCGACTTTGTCCGTGCATCAGTTCCTAGCATAACTAGCTGAGACAGTTTGGCATCTGGTTTCAATGGCTTTGTTTTGAGGTTACAGTAAAACCTCATTTGACCTTCTGACTTCTATGTGAATCTTGGCTGACCTGAGTACTTCAGAATTTGGCCTACAATGATTGGTATTTCTGAAGTACAATAAAACTACCCAGCTACTAACTGTTGTGTTGAATCTTTTGTGAGCAAAATCCCATCTGCCGTTGTCTTTTTTGGTAATATGGAGATAAATGTAGTTATTTGTAGCATAAGAGCAGGATTCTCATTTGCTATCATATCAGAATATCCTCAGTGATGCTAATGAATTCTAGCTGTCACCAACACAGGGATTAACTGAGTGAGGAGTCCAGTCCAGGGACTAGCTAGTTTCCACCATCGGGGGAGCAACCATTTGTAGTCACTTCCTGTCCCTTCTGAGGGCCAGGCACTGATATAATTAGCTTTACCTAAAACTGATTTTGATTTTAAGAGATTTTGAGTAAACAGAAGTTCTCCTCGGACCTAGTAATCTTTTCTGGCTCATACAAACCATTCTCTGCTTGTTCTTTCAAAGCCAGTGAAAGATTGTTGTGTGGTGTTACTAGCTTTGTATAAAACTAAGCTTATGTTTGCAGTAGTAATGAAAGAAAAGTAGATAGGCCAGTGCTCCTAAGTAAACACACGATGTTTACAGCAGGCATGCAAACAGGTACATCATCCAGTGCCAATATGTGAGCAAACATATCTACTATGTAATTAATAGAAATAAGGGATTTTTAAAATAAGTAATATACAATAAATTAAATAGAAAATATTTTCCTCTGATGGGGGACAAACAGTACTCTTTAATAAATTCAAATTATTTAAAAAAGGTTCTATGTGAATTCATTGGCAAAGTAATTTACAGGGCAGAAAGATTAATCCTGGGAAGGAAAGGGAAATTGACATGTTTGCACTATTCACTCCTGCAGCAATTACACAGCCAAATCCTTTTGTTTTATGTAAAATATTTTTCTATAGTTGGCAGTTGTTGCTGTGTCTGTTTACCAAGTGGCAAGGACTGCTGCTCAGCTGAACCAGCCTATGCCTCTTGTCATTATGGGCCTGTCCCTCCTATAGATACTAGTGCTGTAGATGTGCTTGGCAATATGGACAAGTTCAGTATCTTATCCTCTGCCACTTATTCCCGCTGATGTTCTTGAAATTTTTCTCTCATTCAGTCTCGTTTTCACAGTCATGGACTGTAGCGCTGAAAGATTTGAGGGATGGACAGAGATCGTCTTGTCCATCCCATCCATTCCAGTGGAAGCAAGGCAGGGTTACAGACAGGTAACGTTATATCTAGGTGATTCCAAAAATGGTCTCACTTGTTCTTAAAGATCTCTGGTAATGAAGGGCCGCATCATACCCAGATCATCTGTCATTGAAAGATGTTTACTACTGTCAAGCTCTCTCCCTTTAGCTTGTGTCTATTGCTTCTTTTTTTTCTGTCTAAGAACATGCTTACTCTTCTATTTTCATCACCTTTTTGGTACTTGAGGACCATTATCATATCTCCTCTCTGACTCTCTGTCATTTCATTACCTAAACCAAACCAGTATGATTAAATTGACTGTATCAGTTTTTGCCGCTCCGTGTGTCTTCCAGTGTTGATCCTGCCTCCCAACTCTTTTCAACTTATTTGTTCTCTTTGCTTGAACTTTTTTTTTCTTTTTTGTATCACCATGGAAGATTTATTTTCAATTCCTCAGAGTATACCTGTTCAGCAGTCACCATGTCATGCTTTGCTGTCAGGGAGTTCTCAGAGTAATTTTGTCATATTTCTAGTACCTGCATGGTACACCTGTTGTATTTTCTTGGCACTGTGGAATACCCAACATGGACTGCTAAAACCAGCCAAAAAGTCCACAGGTTTGCAGTCTCAAGTAATTTTCTTTGCCACTTCAACATTTTCTTTATAATATCTTTAAAAATCGTGATACCTTCACAATCTTGGAACTAAAACAATTGCCCTAGATTAGGTCTTCATCTTATATCTTACTTATTTTATCCCTTCTTACCTTCTTTCAGACCATTCCTGCTTCCATCATGTTCCTACCATTCACTTTGTATCACATTGCTTCCATTTTCAAGTCCACTTACCAGTCTGTTGAGCCAGACTTCAACTCTGCCTTCGGTGACATCTTTGCTATTATTTTGTTTATCTACCTGACTTCCCTAGAGCCTTTGCCTCACTGATGCATTCTGAAGTGCCTATTCGAGCATAAGCAAATCATCCCAAGTCCATCGTCTGTTTACTGGACCTGAAGTGTGAGAAGTCCTCACATTTGCCTATTGAAGGTGTTGATTTGAAGCAACTGAAAAGGCCTCTTATAAAATAACCAGCACAGTGAGTACTACTCTTTTTTTACCTCAAGTAGTTAATTCCTAGTTTTCTGTTGTTTGATGTAATCTCAGAAGTATTCATCCTGATGGAAAGGTCATACTTCATTTAAACAAAACATACTGCTTTAAATCTAGCTTAGCATTCTTATCCTTGTACTCTGTTCCAAGGCTAGTATCATGGCTGGAAAAGTGCTCTGGGTCCTTTTTAGAAAAAATCTTTGAGCTACAAATGCAAAATTTTAAAATGGATACCATACTAGAAACAAATATTTGGGATCTAACTCAAGTTTTAAGCTATTGTCCATCTATAGCCTCAATGTACTTAGAAGAACGGACTCTTGGACTAACCGTCCTGCAGCAAGGACTGCTTTTCTACCTGCACTGTGCATGAGTCAGCACTGTGGGATCTAACAAATAATGCAGCAGGTGGGGAGAATACCCTCAGACTTTAGTTGATTACAGATAGGTGTTCTGTAGGTGTCTTAGGAGTCAAGCAGTAATTTTAGAGCAAGATGTTTCATATTTTGCCTTAAAAATACATATATTTAAGATAGTAATGCCATAAGAAAGAAAAACCTTTCCCAAAGGCTAAATTTGATTCCCTTATTTGTTTCGAACACTTGCTGTCACAGCTGAGAAAAGCTATATTTCAAGTTTCCCAGGAAGCTGGGAACATGGCTCCCATCATCTATTTGTCAGGAGGTTGGTTTCTGCTGAGCAGTGCCTTAGGCATGGGGATGGGTATCGCTGGTTCAACATTTCCTGACACTGGAGTCAAACGGTACCGTGCACTGCAAAACTGTTGGGAGGTGAGGACAGGGAGGCTCATGGTGCTTTGTGTTTGCCTGGGGTATGATTTTCTTTTTCTCATCTCTAACTCCACATTTGAGCTCTTGGTGACTTTATTGTTTTATACAGGCTGCAGAATAAAGCGAGTCAGAGGGCACTGGGACCTCTCTGTTCTCTTCTCCTGGTCCCGGGATTAAGAGATTGACTATCCCAGCACACAACCTCTCCCCAGCTCAGTCCTCTTTTGAGATCTACAAACCCGCTCTGAGCAGCAATTATATGTGCTCCAGCTCTTTGCTGAAACAATTAAGGGACACCAAAATCTATTGTGTGGAGGACAATCCTACCCCACCTTTAAGCAACCTACTGCAGGAGTGGACAGTCCACCCAAGATGTATGATCTTAGCCTTTGGGAGACAGAAGGGAGGGGGCAGATGGATATCAGGGCTAGCTGGGGCCGTGAGTACCATGGACATTACAGCATTGCTAGTGCCTAGGAATTTCTATTATTTTGTGCTGTGATCCAATCAGTATTGCTCACTACTGAGTGAAATTTAAGCTACCAAGTAGAATTGTTAAAACATATATCCACATATNTATATATATTTATTTTTATTTTTTTTTTTAATTGCAGTCATTGCCCAGAGAGGTGGTAGATGTCCCATCCCTGGAAACATTCAAGGTCAGGTTGAATGGGACTCTGAGCAATCTGATCTAGTTGAAGACATTCCTGCTTACTGGAGGGGGGGTGGACTAGATGACCTTTTAAGGTCCCTTCCAACCCAAACCATTCTGCTTCTATCATTTTTCTCTGAAGTATGGGATACCTCTTGTCTAACTTTGTCTCAGAGTTAGTGTTATGAGTCTAATCTGGTCACCTCAGTCTCCCTTTGTAGTTGGTGGCGAAGAAAAGGTGTCTCCCAGGGATAATTCATAACAGGCACATTATCCACTGAAACAAATTATCCTCTTGAAAATCTCTTTCTCTTCCTTGTCTATACTGACAGGTGGATTTTGTAGTGGTATAATCCCACCGAAATTAAACAGATTCCATTTTACGGCCTGGAGTAGATGCTCAGATACTTGTGCTCTGTAGCACAGCAGGATTTTTTAAAGTAATTTACATGTGAAATATCTTTTATATCGACACTCAGGTATTGCATCATTTCATCTTCCTGCAGTGTTCCTTTTCCTTGTTGTCAACACAGCTCACTGAAACAAAATATTTTCAACTTTATTCATATGAGTGTGACTTGCCAGTAACAATAACCTACCTGACGGATTTTGTGTGTTGAACTGAAAAAGATTTGGAGGATAAATGCAACAACAGAAATACAATTTGTTATTGATCTGTGCCTGTGTAACTTCACGGAGTTTACCTAAGTGCTGGAAACTGTTTCACCTCATATCCTCCCCAGACAAATGAACTACACAGAAGCTCTGATATGGTGTTGGTATCAGGACTATTTGGTAGACTTTAACACCTATTTCTTCCCAAATATGCTGACAGTAAAATAATAGTACAGTAGGGTAGATACCAATATTCCACAAGCAAATAAAGTAATTTCTCATTATTGTCAGTGTTTTTAATTCTCACTGGCTTGACACAGCATGAATCTACTTCTTCCCGAAGCTCCATTTCTGGTTTCCTGTGACTCATTAAAAGGAACAGTTTTAACTATCAACAAATCAAACAAGACAGCTTTCCTCGTTTTTGGTCCTTGCCACATCTCATTGTTTATTTTTTGAGACAATTTTGCTCTTGGTTAAAAAAAATAAATAAATCAGTGCACTAAGCTAAAAGCCCCTGTGCATTTCACCCTGTCGCTGCCAACACCTTTTGAAAGGATACAACCAGAAGTAAGATTTTAATCACACAAATGTCTTTAATGAATTAAAGGGTCAAAGCACTGAACCATCCACCATAATCTTAGGTTTATTGTTTCCAATAGTTATCCAATCATTCCTTTTGACAAAGTAATTGTAATTATGGCTTTAGATCATCACTCACTATAAGGAAAAGTTCTTTGCCTTTGCATGTTTGTTGCAGCTTTTTTCTGAGCCCTTCCCAAGGTGCTTATACCTCAGCAACTTGGCCTATATAATT
Source organism: Eurystomus gularis (assembly GCA_013400335.1). Taxonomy (NCBI): domain Eukaryota; kingdom Metazoa; phylum Chordata; class Aves; order Coraciiformes; family Coraciidae; genus Eurystomus; species Eurystomus gularis. The sequence goes on along the minus strand of VZZY01011092.1, from coordinate 21,597 downwards.
TCTGTAACAAATATGTTTAGTTCTGGTGGCTTGAGTCACTGGTTGTGTGATTACAACCAGTTGAAACCTTAGAAAAAGCAAAGGGAAAAAAAGGGAAGAGTCCTCAAAGTTTTAGCACTTCTCTATTAGATCTCTTTTCTACTTCAGAGGAGGATACTCATATCATCCATTGCTTCCACATAGTGCTGTGGCTTCTCTGAAGCTTGAAGAAGGTGAGGAGGGATGCAAAGGGGATGGAGGGGTCATCAGGCAAGGAAAGGGCCATCCTTAGCTGTGGGGCTAGGGAATTCCACTCTCCGTGGGGAAGGGAAGAAGCATCCTTCACTGCCCACTGGGGCCAGCCTAGCAGCGGTAGTGTGCAACCTGCACTGGTGCCCTTTGCTCTCAGCATACTCTGTGAGCCCCACTGCTAGTCCTAATGCTGTAAAATCACACAGATGTCAGCACTAACTGCCCAGGGGGACAACCTTGCAGCTCCATGCTGTGCATGTGTGTGTGCCTGCACAAAAATACCACAACAAACTGATTATCCAAAGAAATATTACCCCACGCTTGACTACCCTCACATTTTTTTAGTGGCTTATTAACAATTTTACAGCCAGTATTGTATCACACTTAACTTTTTGAGTTTGTTTTCATAATGCTGAAAATCTTTTCCCAGCCTGGTGCAAAAAAAGTCCACAGATCTTGGCCTGCCAATAACTGTACAAGCAGTGCCAGGTCTGTGAAAGCAGAGGCTTGTATGACAAGTTAATTCAGCACAGAAGCTTAGAGTTGCCTTTGTAAGGAACAGATGCTGGCATCCAGTAGATGGTGATGTTTAATAATGTATTTCCTGCTCTGTCTCCAGCCGATAAAGCCAGACATATCTGGCTGTCTCTTTACTTTTGTATATTTTACTTACATCCTGTTCTTATGACCTTTAAGTGAAAATCCATTCTGTTTTGTAAAGAATTGGACACTTCTGGTTTTCTGCCTGAAGAGAAAACTTAAAAATAAATAAACCAACATTATATATTTGTATTACATTAACCTCTTCACAGTTCACGTCTCCATCATCTACAAACACAGGGAGACTCTACAGTCTGTAGGTAGGTTGAGGTGAACTGCAGGTGGGGACTTCATAGTCTGACCTTATGTAGCTACACGGAAATAAAAATTTCCCATGCTTACTGCTCTCTCAAGTTGATGTTAGACAGCTATCTCAGGTTGCTTATCTTGATTTTAAACTACCATTTTCCAGTATGTATTTTTTCCTTTGCCAAATTGGGAGAAAATGCTTGTATTCATATAAGTACATGCTCCTACAAGCTTGCAGACTGAACAGCCACTTCACCATTCATGTATTTGCACTGTGCTTTGATGGGCAGCATCCAGAAAAAGAAAAGTAAGGAGGCCAGCCAAGTATTTCACTGGGCAGCTATACAAACATCTCCAGTTTCCTTGGGAATGGTCCAAGAATAGAGTTGAGATTACAGAATATATTCACCCTTGAAGAAGTGGCTTTGAGAGTTTCTGCAGATACTCCAAGCAGCTCTATTAGCAGCACTTGTTCTTGTATACCTAGCCTATCTGCAAATAGCTGCTAAATAGGTGTTTACAGAGGCAAACCGCTAAAGTCATAGGACTATTCTCTTTAGTAAAACTGACTCATGAAGGCTCTACCACCAATTGAGTACAGCTCCCTGAAGTGCTGCATTCACAGGCAGCTCACCGCTGCTGAAAAAAAGGTTGTTTTCCATTTCTGTGTCTCTCTGTCCACCCTATTCCTGACCACTCATTCCTCCTGCTAACCTTGTGCCAGCTTCAGTACTTGTCAGATGCTTCAGTGTCAGTTTAATTTACTGAAATAACAGAAAACAAGACCAGGAAAAAAGAATTAAGAGCTTTCTGATATTTCAATAAGTAAAATCAGCCAGGGAGTCTGCTGAGAGCCAGAATAGGGGTGGGATGATACAGCTGGGACTGAGGGAATGAGAAGGAGGACAGGATAAGATAGAGGAGGGAGAGTGTATGTGAGAACAGAGAGAGCAAGATTTCCTCACTTCTGCAGCAATATGATCTGCTGAACTGCTTGTGAAACCACAGACCTGTTCATAGTTGTCATAGGTGATGTGCATCAGGCAAAAGGTGCCTTGTAGATTTATGCAGCCTTCTTTGAGCAAATGCTTTCACACAATTGCTACCCAGATTCACAGCTCTTTAAAGTATAACAGACATCTCCCCTTTTTTCCTTTTTTTTCCCTCTTTTTTCTTAATCACAGGCTTGACTTTACATCTTTTATGGAATGTTACCAATGTTCTTCCTGCTAGACATAAACAGAAGCATGCTGCACTAGGAATCTACTAAGTTATAGGAGTGGGTGTATGAGTGCTATGAGTCTGGTGTTCTGTTGCTTTGGATAATTCTGTTTCTCACACCAGAAGATACTATTTTCTTGAGATTGGTCAACCATACTCTACAGAAAGCCTCAGGGACAAACACCTGGAAGTTGCTGAGGCTCTCAATTAACCTGGAAACAAAACCACGGCTTCCCCTTTTGCATATTCCCATTTGTAGCGTATGCTCTGTGTTGAGATACAGGAGTGAGGCTTTGAATCTCAGTTTCCTGAAGGGAGAGAGATTCATGCACTTGCTAGTCTCTGAGTTACAATAATTCCAGCGAGCATTTTCTAAGGTTAGGAACCAAGTGTTTGCAGTCACCTGTCCCTGATTGTCACCGAAAAAAATGGTGTTTGCAAGAAATGATTTTAAAATTTTGGGACAGAACTTAAAAATATTATGTTTTTCTCCATTATATATTTGGACAATATTTTTTAAAATCATTTTTACTATGTTATACTTAATGACAGACAACATCAGAGCAATTCAATGCGTAATCAAGAGGCAGTAGTATTCTTCCCACTGCCTTCAATGGGCTCTTGATTAAGTGCCTATTTGCTAAGTAAACAATAGATTAAAGTTCAGCTTGTCGCATGCACACAATCACAGAAATATTGTGCTCTAAGTAAAATCACAAATTCTTGCCGGTAGCAGATTCTGGAATCTGCTCAGGAGGAAAATGAACTCTGATATATGTGACAGAGAAGCAATGTTGCTTACTGTCAAAGATCTCTTCTCTTCAACTACAAAGTGGTCACGCTGTTTTCAGAGCTTCTGAGCATAAATACTGGCCAAAGACAAGATCATTGGAAGCTGGGATAGTGGACAAAAAGCCAGTCATGCCTTGGGGAGAGCACAGTGTGATGCCTCACGTGCCGCAGTGGGTCTGTGTTAATATAGTTTGCTTGGTGAGGGGATGCTAGGTATGCTCAGTAACGGTCAGGTTCCTGGTGGGCAGGGTGCTTTCCAAACCACTGACATTATATAAGCAAGCTTGCTTATTTCCTACTCTGCTGAACACACTACGTAAAAAGAGACTGAGTATCTCCTCAGCCCCAGCCAGCCTCGGCTAGTCCTTTCCTTCTCCCAGAACACCTTCAACACCACCTGTTCAACCTGCTACGTGTTTTGAAAACATCAGAAAGGTCTTTGCTGTGTCTCTTATCAACAGATAAGGTGAACAGAACATTTGTGCAGGATTGAGCACTGCATCCTGCTGCAGTCTGAACTAACGTATACTCGAGTTAATAGTGTACTGAGGTGACGGGTGGGTTATTAAGATGATACCCAGTAAAGGGTGATGTAAGAGCACTTTTGTCTTACTGCTTGCTTTTAGCGTATCTGATTTGCCCTTGGAAAACTCACCTGCTTTGTCTGTAAAATAGTCAAATGGTTCCTTGGGTTCAGTTGGCCTGAAAATCTTTTGGGGAATGAAGTGTTTCTTATTGTGCCTGGTACCTAATATGCTGTAGATGCTTATAGTCTCAAACTACAAAAGTATTACAAGTAATATTATGGGCTGATATTTATGAAAAGGGCCATTGCAAATTACCTTGCACACTACAAAGAAGTTCTTAATTTTTTATAGGCATAGGTTTTTTTCTGACTTTTCCATGCAACCCTCCTATTATTCTTTATAAGGACTCCACAAAAGATTCTCTCGTAATACTTTTATTTCAACAGTAAGGGGAATCCCACAAAAAACTTTGTTGATCTCACAATGTTTTGTATTTTGGGGTGAAAAATGAAAAATGAGAAGACCAGTCTTTGGTCTTTATCTAACTACATTTTTAATTTTTCATATATATGTGCATATGAACTCACAGAAAACAGATATGGATTTATCTGCTGGTTCATCTAAATTCCAATCAAATGCCTCTGCTACACTTCATTAAAAACAAGGCACTTGGACATGCACTGTTTACAAATGGGAAATAACATAAATAAACCAGACTGGATAAGGGTTAGACCTGCTGAGAACAGGAAAGCTCTCATGGGAATGAAATTCATGATGGGAAGCTCTGAAGATTATGTTTCTTCAAAACATTTTGTGTTGGATTGATGGGGTTAAGCAATTCTGACCCTAAAATTCAAATATGAAACTTTTGTTGAACAATTATATACATACATTTTATGCATGTAGGAATGATTTTTTTCTCTGATATTTTATATAGCACTTTACAGGCACATTACTGGCTACTGAAACAGAAGCAACTTCCTCAGATCCTCTAATGTAGTCCTGGAAAGGCAGTTTGACGGAGTATATTTAAAATTTCTGTGCCTAAGTTAGTCTTCAAACAAGGATATTATCTGTAATGTAAGCAGAGAGGAAGCTGTGCACTTATGTGAAAAGGGGTTAGGAGAGAGATTGCCGATGATGGTGCATCTATGTAAATCCTCTGAAACAGTTTTCCAATTAGGGAACATAAACCAGAGAGGTTTTCCTTATACCGTCTTTACTTATCTCACAGAATAAAATTATTTTTAAAGTGAATGTTTGTTTGAATAGATCCACTGTACTTAAATTTTGGAAGTCTCTTCAATTTGTGTTTTCTGATTATGATGTGGTTACTATGCCAGAAAATGAAGGGTGACTCCAAGACTACAGAAGCATCACTATGGGCAACCTCCAGGGGTCAGAGTTTGGGATTTTCTGTGCAAAACTGCTATAGAGAATGTCACTCTTAGTGTAGATCACTGTCCAGAGGTGAACAGGCCCAGGATGAGCATTCCTGTTTCTCAAACTATTATAAAGGCATTTTTCTGGTGTTGATAAGTGGTAGGGTGATACAACAACCATTGTCTGGCTCAGAAATATCTAGTGTCATATAAGGCAACAAGGAAAAAATTAGATGAAGTTCACACATTCACCCATCTCTTCATTCTGCCTCCCTCCAGAAAGTGGACTGTTTTGTCATTAATAAGTCCATTTAATTCTTAAAGCATTTCTTGTAGGGGGAAGGGGATTTGTCTTGCCTGTCATTTAGCTATGGACCAGCCATTTAGGTATCGAAATGAAGGCTGTATAATAATTACTGCTAAGAATATTCACTTGCAATTACAGTTGATTTTTTTATTTTGGGGGGTTTGAGGTTTTTTTGCATGAGAAACAATAATGTTGCCACTGTAGTATTGGAATATTTAAATACAACAAAGTTGTCTTTCACTGGCATTCAAACTTGACATTTCATTGTCTAGTGCTCTTTGTGTTTGAAATCAGTTCACCAGTGAGCATTGAACATTAGTCTGTGTTCAAAATGTATGATCTGTGCGAGGACAGAAGATGGGATGGGTAAGGAACTGTTTGACATACATATACTCAATGATGTGTCAGGAATACTATAATACAGTAGACAATCATACTCATGACAAAATAATTCTTTAATTGTTTTCCTTGTTCCAGCTGCTTGCTTTTGCTTGCTACTTGGATGCATATGCAAAGCTAGTATTTCTTGCAGATTAACTACTTATTTTCTTTCGTTCTTCCATTAACATTTGTATCTTAATAATGCAATGCATATGTTACATTGCCATGTATTAAAAATACTGTCTTCAAAGATCTTGAAGTAGATCTCTCTTCAAAGATCTTGGTAGTTAACAGACTGCATTGTGTTTTGAATGTGAAGGCATGTTGGTGCATTCCTAAGCATAAAAGTCTCACAGTTAATCTGAAGATCTGTCATGGTTCAGTCCTGGAGGAACTAGTGTTGCCAAAACACCTCTGCAGGATTGAACTGTGAATTACTCTGGTGTAATTCAGAAAATAATTTAGTTTTCTGTTTCCTAATTTCTCACTAGTGGGATAGGACTAGATGTGATACCTGTGCAGAGACCTTTCTTACTGCCTCACTTCTTGGAATCAGATAATTATGAATCACCTTTCATTAACCTATAGATATATTCACAGGCTGTAATGGGAGCTAATGGAAATGCTACCTACCATCATCATCATTATCATAATAATATTTTTATTGTGGCTGGTTGATGATTTATGAATGCCTGTATGTGGAAATAATGACATTACCTTTAAAAACCAAAACATTGTCTCAAGAACAATGAGAACATTTTTGCAGCCTTTCAGTATATGAAGGAGGCCTCATATACTTTTCTTCCAGCCTAAGTCATTCTATGTGTCTAAGGATCTGCTGCCCACATACAACTTCTAAAACAAATTAAAGAATTCTGCGTCCATGTAAACAAGAACGTATACTCTGTAGTTTTAGACAAAGTAACATCTGTATTTTTATGTATTTGACACAGGTAAAGGATTTAAACAAGTTTGCATATTAAAGTTACTATTAGTTCAGAGTATAACTTTGGCATTGATTATGAAATCACAGTTGCAGATTCCTTAAAATCAAGACTTTTTTAAGTTTATGTTTTGGTTTTCTAAGGTGCTTTAAAAATATGATTTTTCTTATCACTGGGAATAAAGTGAAAACCGAACTTCCCCAGTGAGTGATGGAAATCTATGTAAACAAGTTGATGTGTAAAAAGAAGGAAACCATGCTGATTAAAAAAAAAAGCCCAAACCAAAACAGATGGGAAAACACTGCATGCACTGAACTCAAACTCCTAAAGTTCTTTTTTCTCTCTGCCCCTCTGGAATATTAAGCTGAGATAAAACTCTCTTGCTATTGAAGGAAGGGAAATCTATAGAATAATGTATAGTACAAGGCTTTATGCTTATCATTTCAGATTTTAGAATGGGTCCATCTAAGAGAAAACACTGGTAAAAGAAGCAAGCTTTTAAAAATACAGGTACTTAAATATACCTCTAGGAAAATGCTAACTTTCTTTTTTCTTTTTCAAACAAAACTTCCTTGCTTTTCTATAAAATCACACAATTTCTCTCTTGCAGTGTGACAATAACCATCAACGTAGGTTGGAGTACCTGGAAATTGCAGGAAACTGAATGCCTGAAAATCTACTCTGGAGAGATATAAAATAAAAAGCTGGAAAAAAATCACATAGTTAATGCATTTTTCTTTCTTTCCTTGTTTGTTTCTAGTCAATCCTTGCTGTCTTTGGGATAGCTGCTGACATAACTTGTTTCTTCTTCCAGTTAATGAAGGTAATGGCTATTGTTCTACTACCATCAGCTACAAAGGCTGGTTGGTTTCTAAGATATTTAATACCAAACTTAATTTCAATCATGGTTTTATGTACTCTTAACCACTTTGTATTATATTTCTAAACAATGTGGATAAGCAGATTGCTTGCAGAAGTAACTGCAGATTAATGCTTGTGGTATGTCTTCGAAGAAAATTTCTTTTCAGGGAGCAGTAATGACTTAAAAAAGACTTGTTTCCTATTTTCTTGTTAGTCAAACTTCGTAATGCAGTATTTTTGTATATGTGAGCTCTTCTTAACCAACAGTGCACAATATTCTGTAGGAAGTGTGTAGAGTGGTATGGTATTCTGCAAGATTTTAAGAATGAACTTTTTAGCAGGAAACATTCCCAATGGTTTTAATTTGTGAAACTTTTTCTTTCTGAGTCTTGAACACTGAAGATTGAAGTCAGTCTCCAGAGTGACTCCTGCAGATTTACTGTTTGGGGTTCTTTTTCTTATCTGAAAGGAATTTTTATGAGTGTCACCTGTTCTGCCTGTACTCTTTGCAGATGAATGTTTACTTTTATAACACAATCAGTTAAACCTTGTAAAGTGAGCTGATCTTTTAAGATCTCAAAAGAAAACCAAAATAAATAAAAAAGTTCAGAATAAGGGTGACAATGACAACCTTGAATCAATTCTCAAAAAAAAAAAGACAAAATAAGTTGGGAGCTGAAGTCCTAGGCTCCAAAAATTTTTTGTGTCAATTTTAAATGTATTTAAGCACTGAACCTGAACAGAGCTAACTAAGGCATAAAACCTATCTACCTCCAGGAATCCTAGTCATTGCCTTCAGAGCTCCTTACAGCTGAGTAAGGAGCTCCTAACCGCTTACCTTCTGTACAAATATAAGGAGATTCAGGTTCTCAAAAACAGAGTCTTCCAAACCCAGCTGGCTAAGCTCAAGCCTGCTTACAGTAGCCTGTACTGAGAGAAGCCTCAGATCCCACTTGACTCTTCTACAGTTTGGCACCCATGGACATCATCCCCTCTCTCCAAAACACCACTGGAAGTAACATTAACACCAAATCACATAATAGTTGAAGGGACCTCTGGAGATCATCTAGTCCAATCCCAAAATATCTTTCTCTGTGTCCAATAGCTCATGTTCAGGGAGAAGGTAGACATATATGTACTTGCTCAGAGATGTGGTTTTGAGACAGTGACAAGATGAGAACTCATATGAAATCAGGGCAAGTGAAAACCAGCCCTTTCCCTGGTGTTCTGCTCTAGATGCTGTCAGGCAGCATCTTTGGGAGACATGGACTCAATTTTCTCTTCTGTCTGAAGAGGTTTAAACCCATGTTTTCCAAAAGTGTTCTTGATAAAGTATGCTGCAGGAGGGAAGCAAATGAATTCTCATTCTCTCCTTTGCTGATACTGGCACAGAGTAATTGAAGGCTTGGGTCAGAGAGAAAGCGAATATTTCCATGGTATCTTTTACTGATGAAGCATTCCCTTAAAAGTACAGTCCACCTGACTTTCAGTCCCTGTTCCCTTCTCATATTCAAGTTACTGCTTAATATAACCAGTTCTGTTTCACCTCCAAAATGGCTGAAGAAAAGTGCTCATATATTTAAAGGAATTTATGTGGGACAAGTAATGTAAGAGTTAAAAAATCACTAAGTACTATTTGCAGAAGTGATGTAATAAGAATAAGCACAAGGTCACCAAGATGGCTATTTGGATTCAGGTAGCTATCTGTCCCTTTAACAGCTTATATCCAAAACTAACTCTCAGATCCCTCACAGTCAATTCCTTTGGAGATGTCTAAAAACTAACCACTTATATTTTAAAATCCATATAAACCTAAATCTATTTTAGGGTGTGTTCAGTATTAATAATGCTGAGAGGTTTAGCATCGACTTCATACCTACTTGCCATCAGCGTTTTCATATGAGGTGATCTCCATCCTCCATTCTTGCAGATAGGCATTTCCAGAAAGTGCCAAATATACTAGGCAACACATCCCTGGGAATTTCTGAATATGCTGACTCTCTGAGGAGGCTTCCTAACATTCTGACTAGAAGGGCTTTCTCAAACAAATCAACAATAACATTCCAGTGAGTAGAGGGCACTAGGAGCAGAAAGACCTGAGTCCCCTCCTTTATGTAGCAAAGGTCTCACTATAGGATCGTGAACAGTCATTGACAGAAGAGCTGGACCTCCAGCCTCTCAGGAGAAAGCCCACATATCTAAGATAGAGGTTTTCTGTCCCTCTGGGTGGCCCTTTCACTACAGGTTAAGCCCAAATATTTGTATTGTCAATAGATTAATGACATTTTTGCTTTTTCATTTTCCAGTTAAGAGAGATAGAGATGGAACAAAGGAGAGAAATAACACCTTGTGAAGAATTCTGAAAATGGCACCTCAGTCAGCTGGGTCATGCTAACAATGCTGGCTTTTATGAAAAATTGTCCTGCATCCATCATGTGCAGCTGACTATCTTTTTGGCTGGGTGGGATAGGAGCAGCCTTGATAGATTATTTTGAAAAAACAGTTCATTTACAGAGAAATTCAATTTTGAAATGGCTAAAATATTTGTCATCAACATCAGAAAAGTCAAATACACTTGATTGTTCATGTCAAAATTGTATTTTACTTGAAATTTAATGTAAGTATATTAAAATAGCAGAGAAAGAAGCTAAATGAAACAAACAACTCTGCGCTAAATGAAACAAACACCTCTGCTCTAAATGAAACAAACATCTCTGCTCTGAACTCAAAAAAAAGTGAAAATTAGTTGTATTCCCTCCTTCACAACTCTGCTTTAATTTCTTTTAGCTCCACTATAGCATAAACAGTAGAGGTGCTTGCAATATGCCCAACACTGGCTATTGACTAAAGCACTTTCTGAGAAAAAGAAATTACTGTGGAGCTGCCCAAGACTGCCCTGACAGTCCAGTTAGGAGACTGAAGGCACTGTCACAGCCCTCCTCCAGGCAGACATTCTAGCATCTGTTTTCCACCAGAAGTACTTGAACAAGCCAGGGGAAATTCAACTTCCAGAGAACATTGGGAGGCACATGATAATATTGTGACCTGATAAAGAAAAACAGAGCTTGTCCTCCCCATCATGCAGCTCAGCTGACACCCTCTAGAGGACAAACCCAGTGAACTTGAAAATTAAGTTAGTTTGTTTCTCAGGACTTAATTTGACCACTTGGCTTCCATCCAAATTCCATTTCAGTGTTGATGTGTTTTTAATTTTTAATTTCTTTTTTGTAACGAATCACAAATCAAAATCATGGATATTTTCCTTCCCATTCTTTAATATTTTATATTAAGCTATATATAGGCTCCCAGTAAATAGAATATATTTGAAAATATAATTAAAATTGAATAATGCAATACCTGCTTCTTTTTTCTCTCTCCATTGTTAAAGCTTCCTTAAAAGAAACTCAGTAATTAAAAATCATTTGGTTAAATACAATGGGTCTATTGGTCTAGAAAGCTGGCAATCCTAAACAATTTTTACTCTTCTTAATGTTTTGACCTCAGCACTGTCTACTGACTTTATTAGTATAGATGTAATCTACCATATTGAAATGAAATGGTTCTATAAACTGATTGCATGGAAAATGAAATGATTTCATAAGGGACAATTCTTTCTTCCTAGCCCAGGAGGTGTTAGTGTGTACATTTTTAGTGGCTTCCCTGCTGGAAACCATGGTTGGTTTCCAATTGCACAAGGCTTTTTAGTGGTGATTTTAGAGAGCAGTTCCACACATGGAATTTCCACACATGTTGGTATTTGCAAATGTTCCACACGTTGGTATTTCTGGTTTTTGAAATGTTCCCAAATTCAGCTCGTAGTCTATGTATACTGAGCTTCACACTTTAACTCTCTGGTTTTCTTTTCAGTAGTTTAGCCTTCAACTGGCCTGTCAGCCTTGGCTGTGAGGCACAGCAGCTCCCATGGACTTCAGTAAGACCATGAAGGTGCAGTTGGGCTACCTGGGAGCCTTCCAAGTATGCTGTTTACTGCCTCAAAACAAAGGCAAACCAAGATACGGCTTGCTGGCCAAAGCAAGGAGATACCATATCATCTCTTGAGTAGAAGGGAGATGGCAGCAAACAGAGGCATTTCTACTGAACAGCTCCCTAGTGGGTTAAGGCTTCCACAAGCGCAGCCTTTGCAGTATTGCCAGGCTCAATTAGAGTTACATGAAAAGTAACGGTTTTTTTGAATAGCCACCGCATACAAGGTTTGTTTCTTTACTGCAGCACTGATTTATACTCAGGCTTGGCTTAGTTTAGCTTTCTCTCTCTTGCCTAGTTGTTATTACTTGTACTAAAATATCCTACATAATCTGAGGGGTCACCATAAATTAAGGACAGTAGTTATTCTAAAGAGTAAACTTTTCCATTCATTCATCAGAATGGAAAGACAATTTCATTCTCTGTTTCACAGATATGAATCAGAAGAAGGTTAAGGCTAGTGTTTCAAGGCATTTTGGCAATACTTAATTTGAGAGAAAGATGGAGCCTTTCAGAAACCCAACTATGAATCCCTGACTAGGGTTGGGAAATCGCAACAGAAGTCTGTGCAGATCAGGCACAAGAAAACACAAGAAATCCCACTTCCCAAGGAAGTGGGAACAAACTACAGTTCAAAATTCTGGCTCTTCTTTTTTTCTTTGTGGTCCATGTCTTCCCCAGGAACAATCTGAGAAGGGCTGGTCACTCTTAACTACACAAGCATCAACCTCCCTGTAAATGATGGGATTTTATCTGAATGCTGCTTGATTATCCAAACAGGGCAATCTCCCTTGTGTTAGGGTAGGTCCTGTCTGAGTGAGGAGCAATCCCACTATTTTGAATAATGGTGAGAATAGAATCATAGAATGTTTCAGGCTGGAAGGGACCTCTAGAGGTCATCTTATCCAACCTCCCTACACAAGTAGGGACATCACAGCCTAGGTCAGGTTGCTCAGAGCCCCATCCAGCCTGACCTTGAATGACTCCAGGGATGGGGCCTCCACCACCTCTCTGGGCAGCCCATTCCAGTGATCTGTCACCCTCATGTTAAAGAACTTTTTTCTAATATCCAACCTAAATCTGTCCTTTCCCAGCTTAAAACCATTACTCCTTGTCCTATCACTACGAACCCTTTTAAATAGACCTTCCCCCGCCCCCTTCAGGTGTCTCTCCGGAGCCTTCTCTTCTCCAGGCTGAACAGCCCCAACTCTCTCAGCCTGTCTTCATACAAGAGATACTTAATTCCCCTGATCATTCTGGTGGCCCTCCTCTGGACACGCTCCAATACGTCCACATCTTTCTTGTGCCGGGAGCTCCAGAAGTGGATGCAATACTCCAGGTGAGGTCTCACCAGGGCAGAGTAGAGGGGCAGAATCACCTCTCTTGATCTCCTGGCCACACTTCTTTTGATGCAGCCCAGGATGTGACTGGCCTTCTGGGCTGCGATTACACACTGGTAGCTCATATCCAGTTTTTCATCCACCAGAATTCGCAAGTCCCTTTCCACAGGGCTGCTCTCCAGTATATCCTCTCCCAGGCCGTACTGATAATGCTGGTTGCGCTGGCCCAATATCCAAACTTCTTTTTTTTCCTTAAATTTTGCTTATGCTTAGCAGAGGATTTAGCTCTCTGCCATATGTTGGTTTGGAAACAGCACAATTAAAAGCAGTTTAAAATGGAAAGTGATAAAAAATGTCTTTCTTATTTAACAGTATCTGATGGGATGGGCTTCAGATAAGAGGTTTTCCTTCTGGAATCTAACCCATTAACTTCTCCATGAAAAACAACAGCTAGGACAAAGTTCAGCCAGAATCTTAGTATTTGTTTCCTGCACGATATAGTCTCTCTTTGCTTGACCAAGCTACTGACAGTTGCAAAACTTCCTTCACACAAAAGCCATAACCTGTCCAGATCTAGAGGCTGAAAAGATGGGAGAGGCAAATGGTTCATTTGCAGATATCCACTGTTCTGAAGGTACACTCAGTTGGTCTCATATTCAAGCCCCTCTGGCTTCTTTTGCACAGTTTGGATTGTTGATCCTTTCAATGGGTATGACACTGTAGCCAAAAATTTATTAACTGTAAATCTACAAGAAGACACCTGCAGTATTACTGTTGAGCTTGACAGAGCCATCTTCCAAAACCCACCTATTCTGGTCCTTCTCAAAGGGAAGCTGAAGCCCAAGTGGAAGAAGTAGCCACTTTGGCATGGCAGCAGGTAACTTCGGGGCATACAGGGGTACTAGCCAAGTATCTTTATCTCCCACAAGATTCTCCAAAGGCTCTGTGGCTCTCAGAGTAACTCCAGGTTTGGTAGGTCCTATTTTCTGCCTTTGCACAGTCCTTCAAAGTCTGCAATCTAGAAATGATGGTACTTCAAGAATTCCCCTGCATCTTATGCTTGATTGTACCTGCCAAGAAATACTCCTACACAGACAACTGTGAAAGTCTAGCAATGTTACAATAATACATCACTAAATTTTAAGCAAAGAACATTTTACACTATACACTAACTTATGTTGCTCAGTGAAAAAGGGTTATCGCAAACACTTCCAGTTAATTCTGCAGTGCTAAATTAGGCTGAGCCATCTCAGTAACACTTCTAAGTGCTTCTCATCGCTAGCAGTAATTATGAGACATAAGTCTTGAAAAAAACCAGTAACAATAAAAACCCTTACCTGTAAAAATACATAACTGTATTTTCAGTGACTGTGACATAAACTCTATGTAGTTGAATTTGAAGCATGCCTCATTTTGTGGTGTTTTAATAAATAACATTAAATTATGTGCCAGTTTTATGTGATGTTTATTTTGTCAACTTCCACTTTCCAAAGTAAGCAAGTAAGGATTTTTGTTTGTAGGTAAATTTTTAGAGATGGGCTAGAGTAAAGTTCCTTTTCTGCTTCTAATAATAAATTATAACAAATCTGAAGTTTCAAATGATCAGTACTTTATTTCCATTGAGTCCTTAAGGAAATACTTAGTGTTAGGTCCTTGAAAGTTACATTTTATACTAAAGGCATATGTCTGAATATTTCTTGTGGCTTGCTTAAGGAAATGGCTAGCTCCAGTCTCATGCTTTAACTACCTCTAAGTACAGAGAATTTTTACACACAAAGCATATGCAATGTCGGAGTAATGGAAACATCAAAGTGGAACCAGGTTTTAGGATGCATTACATGGATAGTAAAGAGTGAGTACATGAATATTTGCAAGTGAATGTCTCATAACTCAAGGCTAGAGTCTGACTACAGTTACACTGCTCTAAATCAAGAAGAAAACCTTTGGAATCACTGGAATATTGGCAAGTCAGTGCAGGAGCAGAATAAACTGTTAACATCATCTGCCCCTGAATGCATGTGATTAGTTACATTAAAGAAAATGCAGGCAGCTGTTTACTATACGCCCTGACCCAGCAGTGAGAATGCCACATGGAAAGAAAGAAGGCAAATGAAAGAAACACAAGCTGATATATTATAACAATGAGGCTGAATAGTAACTTAATGAGGGATTAACATTTGCATTTGCAATAATAATAATATGTCTGTTATATTTGCATTTGCAAGAAATATCTCTGCTGCAAATGGATACTCTAATTACAAAGAGACTAGTGAGGAAAAAAGCGAAATATAATTATTCAAATATTTATATTGTATGCATCGTGCTTATCAGAAAGAATATGTAACAGACATCCCATTTCTCTTTTTTACTTGCCAGAAAACAATCCTTGATTCAAATTTTCTGTGTAAAATCCAGATTTTTTTTTAATAAAGCAATCATAGGCAACAAACGTCATGACTGACTCCATTCTTTTGAGAGTGCTTTGTCTTACTACCAAAAGAAGCCAAATCTGGAAAAGCCATTATAAGAAAACAGAGAAAAAAAATAATGTCAAGAACAGAAAGGAATTATTGTCGAATCTCTGTGTCTTACATATATTGGTATTGTTTAGTAGCATCAGCCATGTTTCTTTCCTAAAGAGGTTCACTTTGGTGTTTATGGCTGAAGTTGATGAAAGCTCTGCTTCTCTCTTCCCCCAGTTCCATCCTGGCACGGCATCCGATTCCTGCAAATCTGAGGGGAACCATGACACCTAGAACAGCTACTTCCCAGTCCTCCCACAGGACAGGAGCTGCTACTCTTGTGCTGGTGTTCTCAGTTAGCAGGGGAAGACAGTGTCTTTCCCTCCTGTTTGTTAGAAAACTAGGACTAATATTAGGTTTTCCCACTGTTCTGTGTTTATCAGATTAACCATTAGCCAACACGGCCTGGCTTGTAAACACAGAACCTGATCCAAACCCCACTGAAGCTGTGTGCGTCAAAACCATGAATATTAGCTTATTCAAACCATTTTAATACAAATATTTTAAAACTTCTAAGAAAAGGACTGAGAAAAAAACAGTCTTTTGATACTTTGGAGTGGGTTTTTTTGGACCAGAGTCTAAAACACGCTGTGTCAAGGTGGACTTTTTTCTGTACATTTTGGGGTAGACTCCTAAAATATGGTCATCACAGCAATATCACTACCGTAATACATGATTGTTTCTTCTCACCCTGCACTCAGTTGGAAGGTATTCAAGACAAGCCCAAATTTATACCAAAATATTTGCCATGTGTTTCAGATAAGGTATAATAAACTTAGAACACAGCAGAACAGATTTTATGTCCAATATTTCCTTTTAAACCCGTTTATCTTTCTCCCTTCCTCTTCACTCTCACACCCCTGCACGCTCGCATTTGATGCGACAGCTTTGCTTTCGTACCTTCAATAAAATAGCCTCAGCAAGTGAAGCAAATACAAGCACCTTATGAAGTGTGACTAACTTTTGAGTGCAGCCTTTTTCCTTTGCTGCTGTTTATAGATGACATAGGAGCCCTTGTTGGCCCTGCAGCTTGCTTAATTGACTTAAAGCTGGTAGTGAGCAAGTGAAACAGAAACATGGCATTCGTTAGTTTTTTGATACCCTGCTTTGTGATCAGCACTGATATCGCTTTCTCTTGCCAGAATACAGATGACTTTGTGGATGCCAGTTCTCCAGGGGACATTGTTATTGGAGGCTTGTTTGCAGTTCACAGTAAAATGCTGCGTCCAGAAGAATATCCCATCAAGCCAGTAATTCAGAACTGTGCTGGGTGAGTAGTACTGGAAACTACATATATAGCAAAGAAGAGATCACTGACAGCAGGCAGGTACCTCTTATATTAAGATCAACACAATCTGTTTCTCTTGCATTTCTTAGTCTTTAAACAACCGTGGACATTGTGTAAGCTGTGTGTAAATTAATACAGGATGACAAAATATGACAAAGTTACAGTAAAAATACTGTGGCTGCCTGAGGAAGGGAATCAGCATTTGATCCTATTTCAATCTTCATAAATAATCAAATAGCCCTTCAGTTATGTGCTGAACAATCGTTTAATTTCCATATAAATGCTAATTTGTTGCTGTATGTCTGAAATACTTTGCTGTGCAGTTGTTAATTGTCTGTTATGAGGCTGCACCTACATGATTTGAACATAGGTGGACTGCTCCATTTTACCTAACCACACATTAAATCATGTCCATCACTTCACAGGGCAGCTCAGTTGTAATCTATGAAAGCACCTTGCTGACTAAATTGTAATTATTGTTATAATTACTGTAATTATTACACTTTGTGTTATAATTGTGGCATTATTTATAGGATAGACTATATATAAACACCATATCATGTATGCATTCAAGTTCAGACTATGAGCCAGAATATATATTTTGTTGGCTCCAAATTCCACTGTTCTTGAAACATCCATTTTTATGGAAAGAATGCAAAGGAAACCTGGTGAAGAACTTAATTTTAAGTGTATAATAAAGCTTTCCTAAGGCAAGAAATTCCAAATATGCATTTTCTTTAATTTTAATACAGGTGCAAATCCTCAAATTTTGTCTGAATTTTACATGCAACTTAATCCCATATCTGAATCTAATAATCAGCTGGACATGCAGGTATCTATCTGGATTTATTTCAAAATTATTATGAAGTTGGTATTTTTGTCAGTATTGCAAACACTTTTGTGCTAGCACAATTCTAATTAGGCAGCTGTTATAATACCCACTGGAGATAAGGGGAATAGCTGTAACAACTTCACCAGGTTTAGAGAGGATTTTAGGAACATTGATGCAATCACCAGAAGACCTCTACCTCTGAAATACTGTCTGCCATTTTGAAACATTTAGTCCTTTCTTTTCTTTGTTTCATGCTTTTGGTAGTAAGTAAATACATTTTTTAAAATTCTTACTGCGCAGATGAAGTAAATTAGAATAGCTTCTCTGGCTTTGAGAGATGCTTCCTGAAGATAGCATTTGCAAATTTTCATGTAACATGAAAATTAATTCTTTTGTACCTGTTTGGTTTGTGGGTTTGTGGATTTTTTTTTTCAGAAAAACACTTTTATTCAGGTATATTTTAAGTTTTTTGTTTATTTTGCTTAATCTCCCATTTAGATGAGAAAAAAATGTACGGTTTCTAATCTTTTGTTCACTAAAATCCGAGCAAATCACAAAAAAGTTACTATCTATGACTTCTTTTCAGTAGCTGCTAAATTCTAAAGGATTTGCTCAAAATGGACTTTGCTTCAGCCTTGTTCCCCACAGTGTTTTTCTAAAATAAAACCTCTGTGTTTCCTGACAGCTTTGAAATTCAAATTTTTCTTCAGACACTTGCAATGATACATGCTATTGAAATGATCAACAATTCAACACTGCTATCCGGAGTCACTCTGGGTTATGAAATCTATGACACATGTGCAGATGTTACAAAAGCCATGGCGTCTGCTCTGAGGTTCCTGGCTAAATCGAATTCTTCTGAGGATGTTGTAGAGTTCAAGTGTAACTACACAGACTACGTCCCAAGAATTAAGGCAGTCACTGGAGCCAGCTACTCGGAGGTGTCAATGGCAGTTTCAAGGCTGCTCGCTTTGCAACTAATCCCACAGGTAGGCTTGAGGAAATCATTTCGTTTTGGACAGAGGGTCAAATTTACCATGCTTAGAATAAAGATGCAGTTCTGATCATAAAGACTGCAGAAGCCACATGTTTGCGACAGGGCAGGAGTTGGCTCACGCTAAGGACGTCAGGAGGAGTGGGATTCAACTCCAAATGGAGGGCTTGACGAACCCGCTTAAACAAAGGCAGGAAGGGCTACGTTATATACCCAAGGCACGGCAAGTGCTGTTTCAGGATGATGCTGGGCTCTTGTCAGCCTAGCAGCACCATTAGTCAATCCTGCTTGGCTGTGCCACTGTACCTTGGATGACAGTCAAGGACTTTGTTCAGGCAGCAAAGTTACACCCACCATGTCTAGCCTGGCTGGTGATGAATATGACAATAACCAATCTCAAGAAATAAAAACAAAACAAAACAAAACAAATCATATTTGGCCAGAAATTTGGAAATTCTCTCCTGCCTGAGAAATATTAGATTTAGAGGTCTGTTATAATATGGACAGGAAAGTAAGGAATACTGCTCTAAACGGTAGTTTTACTCCTGTTACTCTTCAAGCTGTTGTAGAAAGATACAACTCTCTAGATCCACGCTGGTCCTTCCTGAAACATCCTTCTTTATTTCTAACCTCTCTAGGACTAGTACAGTCCCACACTTGCACTTAGACCAGTACTTGTATTTGTACTTCCACCATTGTAAGAGAGTTGGGGTCAAGGTCAGGACCAACAAGGAAAAAGGAGATCCACACCATCCTGTGTTGCACCTTGGGTTTGGCACTTTGTCATAAATTACCTCACTGCAAAGCAGCAACATAGTAACCAAAGTGGAGAAGAGGTAAAACCTGAACTAAACAGAACTGCTAATTGAATCTTTTCTTCTGCAGAAGTAGAAAGTAATAATGACCTCCAGCTCCACCACAGGAGCTATAGTAAGTATGAAAATTAAAATGCCACACTTGAGCATAATCAAAAGGCAAGTGATGAAACAAAGCTGCACTGGGACTTAAAGATGGAAAAGCTAACCCAGCAGATTTTTCTCATCAATAGCATCTGTAGTCTTCTGACATTAGTAAGATTTAGTTTCCCCTCCAGACAGGTGACTCTTATTTTGGAAAGCTTAGATTTTGTTCTTTTAAGAACTGTCAAGCAATGTAGGAAATATAAGCATGGGGAAAAAAGGTCCTACAAACAAATAGAAAAGGATTGAAGTTAGAGATATTTAAATGACAATCTTCCATTTACATTTTTCTATCTACATGCACAAGAAAAAGGTAATATATCTTTTATATGAAAGGATTCTAGCATTCTGTAGTTTTGGTTACTGTTTGTTTCTCTGGAAGGCTCTTCAAACAGACTTAATGATCCTTTATAATAACTAAATCTTGAAAACCAAATATATATGTGGCAAAACCATATTAACATACTCAGGGATAGAAAAGTACTGCAAAATGTAAGGGTACTAGCAATTTGAATAATCACTCAAACAATAGTTAATGCTTCCAATGTATTAAATACTGTTTTGAAAAGCGTGTTGATGGTATCTGAGCAGAGTAAACCAAAATCCTTATACTAGCCTAGTTGTCATATCCATTTTGAAAGGTTTCATTATCTGCCTTCACTGAAGTAATTATGAGGATGAAAGTAGTGGAACTGGCACTGGGCATGAGCCTTCATCCTAAGAGAATGGTGAGGAAACCTGCCCCATTTGGCTGCAAGTTGTTGATGCTCACTTAGAAGAGGAGGGAGCCTGAGTCAGGCTGGATGAAAGAGCAGTCATGGCAGCTTTGGATCTCTGGGTGTCATTTGGAGGAGACCATCTCCGTAACTGAATTGTTCACTCTTCCTAGGTCAGTCCTGCATCATCAGCTGAAATCCTCAGTGACAAAATCCGCTTTCCTTCTTTCTTCAGGACTATCCCTAGTGATTTTCATCAGACAAGAGCAATGGCCCACTTGATCTGTGAGTCTGGGTGGAACTGGATTGGAGTAATAGCCACTGATGATGACAACGGGCGGTTCGCTCTGGAAAGCTTTGGGGTCCAGGCCATGGCAAACAATGTTTGCATAGCTTTTAAAGAAATGCTGCCTGCCTATCTTTCTGACAACACCTTTCACACTAAAGTTGATCGTGCAATTGAGAAGATTGTCAAGGAAACCAGAGTAAATGTTATTGTTGTCTTTATGAGACAAATCCACGTGCTTGAACTATTTAAGAAGGCAATTGAGAAGAACGTAAATAAAATCTGGATTGCGAGTGATAACTGGTCAGCTGCAGTCAAAATCAGTACAATTCCCGATATCAGACAGCTGGGAACCATTGTGGGATTTGGATTTAAAAGCGGAGATATCTCCACATTCCGAGACTTTCTGAGAAACCTTCATGAGAAGCCCACCACCAACAACAAGTTTTTACATGAATATATTATGCTTTTGTCAATCTGTGCACACCTGGAATATCATGATTTTCAAATGTGCATTTCAAACCAGTCCCGAGATGATCTATTGCAAAATGTTGAGGATAAACATCAGATCTGGAGAGATGATTTTTTGAATGCTAACATTGAACCAGGATTTATCCATAGTACCATACTTGCGGTCTATGCCATTGCTCATGCCATTAAAGGGCGATGCAAAGACAGAAACTGCAAGGATCCCTCTGCTGTCACTCCCTGGGAGGTATGATGTTAATTCTTTCAGACTTCATTCTCTCTGCATAACTTCTATCTCATTTTTGCTCCTACATTCCTGAATTTACTATCTTGGTGCTTTTGCAAAATGACTTTTTATTCCTGTTCCTGCTTTTCTTCACCAACTGAAATCACAGACCTAGATCAGAGACCTAGTTGTAGAGCAGCAGTATCTAACTGCTGCAGTGATGAGAACTAGACTCCCATTTTGTGCCCCTTTTTTTTGGCCCATGTAGATGCAGAGTCTCCTGGTGCTAAGCCAAAGCTGTGTCCTGCTGTAGATAGAGAATGATTATTGCATTTCACATACAGATGGCTAACTGCTGGTGAGTAACTGCACACCCACCATCTCCTCCTTCATAAGTACAATAGCAATGGCCGTAAACATGTGACTCCACATGTGCAGAAGGGATCTTTAGCTGCTGAGCTTCATTAGAATCACAGAATGTTTCAGG
>VZZY01011091.1:131393-234914 GCA_013400335.1 Eurystomus gularis | reverse complement strand
GAGGTGGCGGGCGGCGGGTACGGCCCTGGAGTTGGAGGGAGAAGCTGTCGTTAGGCCTGGGTCCTTGTGACGAGCCGGGAGTGTGCGAAGGGGATGAAGTCACAGGCAGATGGGCCGTGCCGGGGCGCCTTCGGCGTGGAAGGGGAAAGAAGTTGAAGGCGGTTCTCTCGTGTAGTTTGGAGCCTGCTGGTTCTGTGAACCCAGTGGACGTAAACGTGGATACGCTTCTTACTATAGCTGGTAGCTGGTCGAAGGGAGGGAGTAATTCTGATGGGCTGGAGGCAGCTGGAAAAATCTGTGCTGTTTTGTGTGCTGTGGTAGGTTGAGGGATATGTTTATATCGTGGGGATGCAGATGGTGGGTGAAACCACATGTAATTGGGAGTAGTGGTACATGAAGAGCTATGAATTGAGTGATAGGTAAACAATCTTGTGTGTGTTGTAAGACGTAAGGTGATAAGTTGACTGGCTCCTAAGTGTTGTGGAGGAGGGAGGCTTTGGGTGGTAAGCCTGTGTACGGGCACAGTGGTAGCAGGTTTCTACAAGGTTCTGAACTTGTTTTGTTTAGTGGTCAGCGTGGTTAGACTTAATGTGCGAGACCTTCGTGTGTAATATGAGATGGTATGTGGACAGAAAGGCATGCATGTCCGTACTGTGCGTAAGTAGGTTTGTCTGCTGCTCAACTGTCTAAGCTGAGAGTTGAGAGAGATGCCTGGCTGTCACTAGCTCAGCGAGCCCTGTTTCTTGTGTGTTGAGATGGACTAGGGCAGCAAGCAATGTGGCTTGTGTCCTGGGAGCATGAGAGGAGCTGTGAATTGGTGTCTCACCTATAATAAAATGGAAAGCCTGGATATTTGAGCCACGGGTTACAAATTGGAAAACATGTAGCAAATACCACCGGTTTGCATCATGATAGTGTTGTTTGGAGAAAAGTCTGTGCATGTCCCGAGGAGTTGTAGGACTGGAGGTATCTGTATTTGTGACAGGTGTCAGGCAGTATAAATTTTCATCTATAAGGGCATCAATGCACTGTCCTTGTGGGTGAATTTCCAGAGATTACCACACATATACGAAAGTGAGAGGGCTTGGGTGGATATTTAGAAGTAGAAATGAACTGGGGAGTCTTTGGAAGGGGGGGGCGTGTGTGCATGTGTTTGAAAAGGAGAGGTAGAATGAATTCATGGGGATTGTGCGTATACATGGTGAAGATTGTTAGGCTATGTATACATGTGTGTATCAGGGGAATGGTATGCGTGCAGAAGGGAAAGTGGAGTTTTCATATTGCTGAGTTAGTGGGAGCTCTGTGTATAGAGAGAGGAGGTAGGCAGTTTTGGCTAAGGTTATGAAAAGTTGAAATGGTGTGGAGGGAAGGATGATGGATGGAGTCTGGCGTTCCGGGTGTGTCCTGAGCAGGTGGGAGGCTGTGGGGTTTCTTTATCCCACCTAGTATGGAGAGAAGTATTTTCTAGTTGTGACAGCCAGTGGAACCTAAAAAAGTGAATGAAGGTGAGGCAATTTGTGATTGTTATGAATATTATCAGATTAAATGAGGCTACAGAATAGTCCAGGGTTTTCTGTTTAAGGCACTGCTTTGTTTTTTATTTTGGTCTCTTTGTTCCACTGGATAAAATTGTCCGTTAATTTCAAGGATAAATGCTTGCTGAAACTAACACTCATAATGGTGTTGACAGGTCAGCAGCCAACTAAAAGCACTTAATGTGGTGGAGACAAGCTTCCCTATATGTGTGGGCTCACAGGTTTGACTGTATCTATTGGGTATATATTTATGATGTGCATTGTATATACCTTAACACTTTAACTGAGTGCATGTGTCCAGGGGTATGAAGTCTTTTGTACTGGACATGTGGTTGTGTTTGAAAGAGAGTTAGTGCATAAATATTTGAGGGTCAGAGGTGGGTGAAAAGATGATCCGTTTAGAATGGAAAGCTGTTTGACTCAAGTGAAAGTGAGGAAAAATTGCACACGTGTATCTCATGTTCTGCGCAGATATGTAGAGGAGGTTGTTGTATACGGGAGTGATGTAATTCAGGCACATAACATCAAGATGAGGGGAAAAAAATTCATGTAGTATGCAGAGGGCTGTACAGAGAGTGCGTAGAACCCATTTTGCTTTTACTGTGATAGCTGTGGGGTGATCTGTTAGTGAGGTAGGGAACTAGAGAGAGTAATCTCCCAGTAGTTATCCTGGATAATCCAGTTTCATTCTTGTCCCTGCTGTGGAATTATCATTGTTCACTTAAACTTTTCCAATTATGATCGTTAATGTGTGATTCTGACTTACTAAACCTAGGACCCTGTCTTACAGAAATATAAACCCATCACAACTGAAATTAAAGCTTGTGAAATCTGTATTGAACATAGTATTTTAAGGCACTTAGAGAGGGCGATTGAGAGTTTCGTACATACTGATTAATTTCTTACATGAATGTGTTGCCTCTATATTACAAAAAGGGAAATAGAGTAAACACTCTTAATATTGGATGTAAAAATCTGTGTCTATGAAGTATTTGTGTTATAGTAATGAATATCACTCTTTGGAGCACAGTCATTTTAGACTGCAGCAAGCAATGGGGTTGTATGTAGAACAGTGTTCAGAGAGCAGTGTCCACCTTGATTGTAGCAAACGACATCACACCTAACTAAATGCTACTGTAATGTTTCTAGGTGTGTGCGTGTGTTTGGTTTGTTGTTTTTTTAATCTGGTGGTGTGGGTTTTGGTTTTTTGTTCCCCAAAACTCAAAATTGATAATTTGGTAGCGTCTTGGATCATCAATCCAGTAGGAATGCTTAAATCTGCCATATAGGCCTACTGCTGTACCATAGTAAGTGGTAAATAGCTGTTCTTTTCCGGTCAGCGCTGGAAGATGGCTAGCTCTAACTATTGGTTTTTGCAAGTAGTCTCTTCCAAGCGAATGGGAAGGCCTTGGTGAAAGAATCCAGGCTCTAGACTCTGTGTAAATTGTAGAGAGTGATTACTGTAACAGGTCATGCATTCTTTGTGTCCATAGCTGTTTTTTTTCTCTCTAATATTGATTCTTTCTGCCCATTACCTTAATTGTATCAAGTATGCTCTATTTTTTGTACTTGTTTTTTTAGTTCTTGCCACGTCACCTGACAAGTTTTCTCATCTCTCTGAATTCTGTGCTTCACTAGTGTTTCTATTCACTTCTCTCTGAAAATGAAGAAACAGCATTCAGATCTTGGGCCTTTTAGCGACCTGAATGATTGGATCTGAATATTGATCTCCTCAGTCAGTTGGAGGAGAGCAATGGTGTTTTCTTCGGAAAACTGTTAAAAATAAGAGTTTTTGCTGTCTTGGCTCCTTCTCTGTTACTCTTCATTCTGTTCTTCAGATTTCTTATAAATGTACAGGGTGTGAACTGTGCTGCCTTCTTTTTCACTGGCTGTTAGCCTGAATGCAGGATAAATGTTTTATGAAACTTCAGGAAGGGTATGGTTTAGCCCTGGTCTTCAGCATATGTAGTATGCATATAAACAAAACACTGGACTATAAAAGCCCAGGAAAGAGAAGGTATTTGCATGGGCAGTGAAAGATGTGTCCCTGGCGCAAGAACAAGGATGTTCAGTTTCCAAAAAGATTATCGAAACTGTTACTCTTTAACAGATAACCTTGCAAACTCCTAGGCTGTTTGGCTGCTATCTCTCAGTCTTGAGCAGATATCTAGCATGGGGAAGTTTGGTCAGACTCCTTAAAATTTGGCAAATAAATGTTGTACAGATATATATCTTTATCATGTGCTAGAGCCAAGTAAAAATTCTGAAGAATTAATGAGTGTCACTAAAAGAAAACTGGTCTGAAAAGCTTTGTGTGAGATGGTAAGAAATAACTGAGCTGATGCAGCCCCTCTGTTTCTTGAGATGAGCAGTTCAGCTTATCTCAACCTCTTCAGATATTATTGGCACAATGAAACATAAGGGTTGCCAATGGGCGTAGGGTAAATGAATCTTTGGGCTCTTAGAAAAACCTGCATTGGGAGGGCACAAAGATGTGTTAATGTAGCAAGTGGTAGAAGGGAAAAGCTCATATCTCAGCGGACAACAGCCTGTCTTGTAATTTCAGTAGAAATTATTCAGGACCAGGTATTGTTCTGATAGGAAAAATAAGTCCCACACAACTTTTTTTTTTTTTTTTTCCTACATGCACCATTAGTTTCTCATTAACTTTACTTCAGTTCATGGTTTTATGATGTTATTACATTACTATGCCATGACATGGGTTCTCTGTATCTTTGATGGGAAATAACCGTTTCATTGAGTTTTCTTTCAAGTAAATAGCGCAACTATGTGTTTGTCTCTTCACAAGCGTTAACAGGAATTCAGCTCAGAAAAACATTGCTTGTAGATGTTTCAGAGTAGGCTACTGGAGAGCTTAGGATGGCTCTCCAGATTATGTGTGGTAATGACAAACTTCCAGCGAAGTTGCAAAGAAAAGCATTGCTCTTTCTTTGCAGTTTTCAGGGGATTAATATGTTATCAGAAAATGTCGTGTTCAATAATGCTACTTCTGTGTCTGCACTCCAGTGTGGGTAGTTGGCCTTTACTGAATGTAGAGCAAACGTGGCTCTGCATTGTTAGTAAATGAGTTAATAATTTTTATAAAGAAAGTAGTGGAGTAAGATTATGATTTGTAGAGGAAGTGACACTGTTGTAATTTATTCATACAATACTGCTTTTCTCACCAGCTCATCTGTCTTACTGAAGCCAGGTATTATTTGTTCAAAACTCCTGATCTTGTATTTAAAATTTTGTATAGTGAATGAAAAATTGGTGACTGGAGGGAACAAATCTCAAATGATGGAACTATTTGTAAAGAACTGATATTTTGATTCAAGTGGAAAACTGAAACAATGAGTATTACATTGGTCAGCTTATTCAAAAACAAAAAAACCCTCTTTTCTGGGCAGCTTTGTTGGTTAAGCTGATGTGCAAGTAATATAAAGCATTATCGAGCACATGCTGCCCTTCCTTTCCTATCACCGCCTACAGTGGAGCCATTGATGTGGTTTTGTGGATATTGGGTTGTGTTTTCAGTGTTATTTAAAAGTTCCACAAAAAAGTAAATGTAGGTGATGCATGAAGTGTACAGATCTAGGGGGTTTTAAAGCTTTATTCAGAGGACTTTCCTAGATGTATCCTACTAGCCTTTGATACTCCTAACTGTAAAGCAGTGGAAACAAAGGTGGATGAGTGGTGACACTGCTGCTGTAGTTATTTCAGGGAAAGGAACACTCAAGTTCACAGTGCAGCCCTCCTTTTTAGGGCTACTGAGGTATGTGTTGGCAGCTTACGTCTGTGGGTTTAGTTACTGCTGCTTGAGGCTCTCTTAAATGAATGGGCAGTATCTGCCACATTGATTGTATTTACATTAGGAATCAGTATGCTGCAATTGAAGAATATTGTAGAGTGAAGCTAAAAGTTGGGCAGATCCAGTGTCCACGGTGTGTGTACTTCTTGGGGCTTTATTTTAGACTATAGTCTGGTTCTGTGGACCGAGTATACTCCAAACAATGCTGGGTATTAGGTGTTTTCCCAGAGTTTGGGTTTAAGTCAATCTGAGAAGTGACCAGGTTGTGTGTTCAGAAACTTTTTTGACATGTCAACCAAAACACAGTAAGTGGGTGACTCAGGTTCACTTCAGAAGTGTGCTCCAGATCCAAACTGAAGTGCTAATGTGGATGTACTGACTAGGTCTCTAAAAGGCACCTTGGAGCACTGCAGAGGGTGTTGAGCAATGTGAGGGACTCGATTCTGCCTTCTCCTGCCTTCTAAGAGCTGTTTCAGGACTGCAGAAATTGTCCTGCTGCTCTCCGAGTAAGGGTTGGTTGCTTGTCTTGACTAGTAACTGAATTGTCTGTTCGCCAGTTATTGTCCCTAGTTTTGAAATTGTGTGTGAAAATAATGGATGTAAAAACTACAATGAATTCTGGAAAGTAGTTCTTTCATGGTTTTACTTCAGTTAATCAAGAATGAAACCAGCTGTGTGAGCAGCAGGTTATGAAGCCTGACTTCCTGTGGCTTTGTGTCTTGTGGTTGGATTTTTCTGGGTGTGCTGTATTGTAAGCTCTGAAAGTGTTTTCATGACAGTATTTGTCCTGCTGACCTGTATGGAAGCTGACTTTTGGTAACATAGCTGAGCTCCTGCTGCACTTGTCCTCAAGGGGCACTAGTTTGGAGGTCTCTCCTTGATCTGGCTGTTTATTTCCACAAAACTCATAGGACCTGATTATCTCTGGAATATTCACCCTTGTGTTAACTTCTGAATTGTGGGCAGTTTGAATAAAACCTGAGGGGGGAGAGGTGGAACAACAAACACTATAGCTTGCCGTCCTAAGATTGTATTTTATTTATTTTCCAGTAATGCTAGCTCTTGTTTAACTGTCTTTTTATATTTGCCACTATATTAAATTTCTTCAGAAGAGCTAAAAGTATGTCCCCCTTCCCCAACATTTCAGGCGGCATATCTAGAAGCAGGAAATTGATCCTAATGGCAACTTTTTAAGGGATGATAAAAATCACTTCTTTGTAGGATAGATAAAATTCTTGAGAATATCTAGCACTTTTATTAAGCCACTTACAAATAAATATAGACAAGTCTAAAGTTGCCTTCAGTGTATGTTGTAGCCTTTTATAACACACACCCATAGAACCTATGGTAGTTTTGGACCATGATTCTAGGAGAGAAGTGAATGAAGGTTTTGAAAATGAGTGATGTGTTGAAGCCTCTGGAGTACAGCTAGACTGGATTTTGAGGGCGGTGGATTAGGAATTGGAGGGGGCAGGGACTTGTGTTTGTGATCGCCCTTGTGACCTTGAAAAGCTGCTGAAACTCTAAAGTGCTTTGAAACTTCTCAGATGAGAAGTACTGCACTGAAGCTATGTGCTACTGCAGGCTGAGTTCCGAGAGTTTTCTTCAGTGTATAAAGCTAAAGAAATTGTTCCTTTTGCTTCTATTTTAAGTGCGTCTGTACTCAAAGCACTGACTTCAGAGAGCTTCTGTAAAGGTATGAAAGGTGGATCTAGCACAGATGTTTCTCAATTTCTTTCTGTGTCCTTTCTGCTGCTGCTCTCCGTTTTCCTAGTATAGTAATAAAATACTTGTTTTATTTGTTCTAGTCCCCAACAGGAAAAATCTTATCCTGGTCAAAAGGTACTCTGTGTACTAGTTTCTGCACAAGAGCTCGCTTCAGATATGGTGCTATTTGCAGGCACTGGTTTCCACTGTCTAACGTTAAGTTTGATTCTCTGTGGGGTATTTGAGAGAAAATGTTAATAACTGATTTTTCACAAACAGGGTACTTGTCTTTAGTGTACGTGTTGAAGACAAACATGAAGTGCTTTTATTTCAGCTGTTGTAAAACTTGAATCCGGACCTGACAGAGGTAGCCCATTGACTCGCTGAAGTAGCGATCAGTCCTGCATCTTGGAAGGCAAAGAAGCTCCATGTATCTCGGTAGAGCCCTAGTGCACAGTTCAGTCTGTTAAGACTCATAAATGTCTCACTTTGGGTGTCATCAGTAATAACTAAAGTGACGCCTCTAAGGAGGTTATTAACAATGTCTAATTGCAGGTGGGGTTTACAGGTATTGTTAGTGAGTGTTACCCGGTACTTGTCAGATTACTACCTATAGGTGTATCAGACTGACTCCTCAGATAGGATGTTTATCCATTTGCTAGCTTGTCATGTTTTCTGCATCTTTACTATTTTTCCAGGAGATGTATTACAGCAAGGGATTTTTGTTTCATTTTTCTCTTTTTTTTTTTTTTTCTGAGATGATTCTTTCCTGCTTTTTTCTTTACTGATTGCTTAGGCTGGAGGATGAATTTCTTGGAATCATTCAAAGTCTAGGTTGTAGCTGATTATCTTACTCTGAGAAGCACTTTCTAAACTAGTAGAAGGTTATGCCTAAAATTTCAAATAGTAGAGATTTTATGTATAAGCAAAAGGTAATGAATCTTGTGAAAACAATAGCAAGAGCTGAAGCAAAGCGGATGTGTGGAGTCCTCTGGAAGTATGCCACAATTTGAACCACTGTTTGAAAGATAACCTAGAGGTTCATAGGCATTGAGTCGTTTAAGAGATGCTAAATATAGAATAGATACATAATAACAAATATATTCATATATAATAATAATGATTGCTGTTTTGTGGGAGGCTCTCCAGCCAACCCTCCTTTATATTCTATGCATTTTGTACACTGTGAGGAAACGGAAGCAGTTTGGGGTGACTCCCTTCTTTTAATAGCCACGTGTGGTGTAGAAGAAAGCCACTGTTAGGACTCTGCTGTAGTGACATTGGTGTTTTGTATCCTACTTTTATATCATAGTAAACAGTAGAGTGTCACTTCTGTTTCCCTTTTGGTTTGCCTTATGCTGAACCATGTCTATGCTTCTATGTTTTATTACTGTGTTTGAGTGTAAGAATGGTGGAGGTTAAGAGCTGTTGAAGATCAATGTTGAGCTGATAACATTAAATCCAATAGGATGACTTCTCACTTTCTTAACTAGAATGCACCAAAGAGAAGCAATTCTAGGCCAGAGAAGAACTTCTGTAAAATATTCAGTGAACTCAAAATAGTAACTGTTGTTAACTGTAGCAGCTTACTGTGTGGTTTTGACTGTTGTTGCAGTGTTGTTTTAATTTAAAGAAAAAAGGAATACTGTCAACTTAGAATATCTGACTTTTGGAGGGAAGGGGATAAGGTTACTGACTGTCAGCACAATTGCTGATGATTTTTTTTTTTTTAGCATATGAAGTGAAATGGGGCTTGACTTACGGAGTCAGAGGGGAGGAATTGAAATTCCAGTATAGTTCAGGATTCTTGAAATGAGCTTGTGCACTGCTGTTGCCGCTGACAGGGAATAGAATATAACATGGTCAGAAAATGCCATTGGGAGAAGTACTCTGAAATTGTATTTTTAAAAAACCTTTTATTAATTTCTATTTGGAAAATACTGTCCTTGAAAAATACTGTATATTCCCAGATATATTTAATGATCATGCTATTTTCAAGCTGAAGTTTTTCATATTTCTGAATCTATACAGAGGAAGAGTAGGGCTCCATCTAGAAAAAGTACTAGTGAGTTGCCACTTGAAGTGATTGTTTTTCACTGTTTTGTTTGGAGTTACCAGATAGAAATGTGTTTTGTATAAACAAAAACATGAAGTAACAATTCCATAACTTTTTTTTTTTTTTGGAAGGTGTCTTAAGGTTTGTCCTGTTTTGAAATCTGGCTATGCTGTCAGTTTCCCAAAGAATACAGAGCTAATGTGGAAAACTTCTTAATATGTCTGGCCGTATTGTCCCTTTCTCCATGGGTCTGGTTTGTGTATTGAAGCACAGATTAAAACAGAAGCTCTTGCCTACGAAGCAGACATGGCAGATCTGTCATGAGTTGTCAGATTTGTGCTTGGAGCCTTTCTGAAGTAATGGTCCTAGGACACTGTATTGGAATCTCCGTAATTCTTTTCTGCTACTTACCTTTTTAGTAATCATCTTAAGCTATTACTAGCACAAAAAGAGTTGGTGAAGCGGGACTACCTGTAAGCAAACTGTATCCTGCATGGTTTTTCCACTTGTTTATCATCTCCTTTCCATGGGTCCAAGTCTGATACTGTTACTTCAGGAGAGAAACTGAAATGGGGCAGGAGATGAAAACAAGTGTTTTTAGTAAAGAGGAAAACTACAATGATTTTGAAAGAACTTATGTCATAAATTCAGAGAACTTAAGCTAATTCAGAGAATGCTTGGGTAGGCACAGCACTCTTCATCAAAGAGTGTTCTTCCTTCTCTTATCAGAGGTTTCTGTTTTCTGTTCATTTGTTTGTGCATGGTGTGAAAGACTGTTTTTTTTTATCAGCAAATGTGCAACATTTTATTACCAAGTGTACTGTCTGCCACTAACTCACTAGAATTATGTGCCTTTCAGAGGTATCATGACTCTTTGATACTGGTATGGGTAAAAACGAACAAGTGTAAATTGACCACTGACACGTATTGCTAGATGAGATGGGGAGGAGCTTCTTTGTTGGCCTTCATTCTCTTTCCTTATTTCTGTTGATGTGTGGTTTGTTCATTTTCTCCTATTGTGTCCCTTCTTGAGAAGGGTTGTGGGGGAGTGGGAGAAGGCTTGGTCTATAGTGGTTTTTTTATGAACTGTGTAAAAGTTTTGTTGTTTCTTGTGTTTTTTTGTGCCACCACCACCCCTCCCCCACCCCCCAACCACATAGAAAGTCCTGCAGATAGAGGAAAACTTAGTGCATGGCATGATCTAGGCTC
The DNA here is from genome assembly GCA_013400335.1 of Eurystomus gularis. Taxonomy (NCBI): domain Eukaryota; kingdom Metazoa; phylum Chordata; class Aves; order Coraciiformes; family Coraciidae; genus Eurystomus; species Eurystomus gularis. Next base: position 224,596 of record VZZY01011091.1, on the reverse strand, counting down.
ATTATGGCTTTATAGTGTCATGGAACTGGTAGACTTGTATCACTGCCACTGAGGAAATAAAGATTCCTAGAAGGTGTTTGGGTGTCTGAAAGTATGTACTTGGATTAAACTGCCATGTTCAGAGAAGGAAAGGAAAACTTGAGTGGGCTGCTTTGACCCGGAATAACTTTTCCATTAAGAGGGGAAAAGCAGTAAAGCTTGTTTGGGTCAACTGCTAAAGGATAGTGCCTTCAAAATCCTAGAGATGGGGCAAAGGTAATCCCAGCACAGTTAAAGTACTAGCTAGCGTGTAATTCAGTTCAAGATTTTAATTCTGAATTTTTTTCTATATTGGCTTCTAGTCATTAAATCTTATGCTGCCTCAGTGAGGGTGCTAGGCACTAGATATATCTGGTTCCTTTGGCAGCCAGGCACTGTTATTTCTTGGTAGCTGTTTAAAAAAAATGGATGTAACATCTTGGAAGCTGGCTCACCTAATGTATGCAATATAGCTTTGGCTTTGTCTCTTCATTGTAGGGAGTTCAGTCCCTCTACCCAAATAGCTTTCTGCTACATGCTGCCTAGTTGGTGAGCATCTGGTATTCCTCTTTTTAGTTAAAGGTCCTTAGAATTTGTTTTTTCACTTTTCAATGTTCATACAGTACAGAAAAGAGACTTCCTGTTGGGCCTCTGCATGTGCTGAGGCATTTGCTTCTGGAACAAACTCATACTCCTGACTGTTTCATTAAGGAAGAGGTTTTCATATAATTACTTAAATAAGTTAGTACTGTTGTATTTTTGCAGTCTTCTGCCTCTGACCATGTGCTCTTCTTCCTCCTCATGCTGATACTTGGCTGTGCCTCATCTCACGGTGAGAGAGAGTTATGTGGTCTGTGCATGTTGCATATCTGTTGCTGAGGTTAATTTTCTTTAGCTTCTTGAATCAGCTTGCTACGTGAGGATATGAGACTTTTGCTACTGGTGCAAAAGTTGGAGTAGAAAGTACACGTGGCAGGAGGTGGGCTTATAGCAGTGACCAGTTTACCAGTTTAGCTTACCCTAACTTCTTGTCAGACTGCACCCTAAGATGTTTCAAAGGAGGTTCTTTTAAGGTGCAGCTATTAATATTGGTTCTCAGCACTCATGGTTTTGATACTTGATGACCTGTCTTGTGAGTGGAAATCCAAAATTGACTTGGAATGTTACTGCTGTTGAAGAGAAGACCACACTGGAAGTCACGTAATTGTTGACAGTGTTAGCACTACCACCAGCCATGTTGCAATCCTGAAGTAAAGAGCATGCAATTAAATGTTGATGTGAAAACTCTTTGTTATGACTAAATTAGAAATGCCCATCTCCTCTTCTGGATTGTCCCCAAAGGCATAGCCTGCTGCAGATGTTGGTACGACTCCCTACACAGCAGTCTTTCCGGTTTAATTAAATATCAGCACTTGCTGACAAGAATATCTTTATTCTGCAGGCACGTGAGAATACAACAGAAACCAAAACTTTACACAGCAAGTTCCTGAGTGAGTCAAGCTGTTTTTCAGTGCTTTTTGTCACGTTTGCAAATTTCCTTAGGGGATAAGATGACTGCCTCTGCTCATCTGGTGTGGTGTTGGTATTGTTCAGTGCTTAACGTGGAGCTGGAGTATCTTATCTGTTCCCTGCTTCAAGCATACGTTTTGGGGAACAGCAAAGGGACTGAAGGGTTTTGGGTGAAACATAAGTAATCTTATCACTAGTAGAGAGTAGAATTTGCAGTTTGTCAGGCACTGACTGTTTTTGTGTCCAGGAGTTCCTGAATTTGTTCAAGTTCAGAGGTCTCATTAAAGTGGATTTTCTCTCAATAGAGTCTGGGAGAAATTAAAACCATCTGAAAAGATGTAAGAAATCTGAATTTCAGAAATTCTTTCTAACGTGAATAATGAAATATATTTAAGTTTTCTTGGCTATTTGCTATTGTTTTCCTCTACTTTCTCTTCCCTTTCTCAGCCAGCAGTTCCTATAATAAATTTTAGGTGGAGTTATGAGCACCAAGTTTTTCCATTCATAACCTCTGCTATTAGTGTCTTGCTGCCAGATACCTTGAAAATTAGCCAGAAATTCAGTTGTTTGATGGCTGTGTTCACTTGCTGAGACCTGCTTATTTTTATACACAGAGTTCTTATATTTAGACTTTGGAATGTTTGAATTCTACAAATTATTGAAGCCTAGAGATGATTCCTGTCCTCTGTTTTGGACATACTTGCTTTGTTATATAATAGAGAAAACCTGCCTTTTCACTTGATAATAGCATTAACCACTGCATTACTTGGATAGCACTAACAATAAGTAATTTGTATCAACCCATAGCAAAACATTGCTGGGCCCTTGAGGTAGGTGACTGGAAATAGTCTGCATGGCTTTACCAAGGGGCTGTCATGCTTGACCAATCTTGCTGCCTTTTGTCAAATGACTAGGCCTTCAGCTGAGGGGAGAGCAGTGGATACTAACAATGTTTGGTGTTTTTGTTTTTTTTTGTTTTTTTTTTTTTTTTTTACTTTGACCTTAGGAAGGCTTTTTTACAGTGTCCCACAGCGTACATCTATTTACAATCTGAATGGAAGGATGACTAGACAAGTGAAAACTGTGTGACAAGTCATCTCAAAGGGTGGCTGGTAGTTCCTGCGCTTCCTGGATGGCAATTACAACTGGAGCTCCTTTTAAGAGTCTGCTGTGACTGTCTTTTGCTTTTTTTTGGTAGTGTCTTTATCAATGATCTGGAAGAGGAAGTGGAATGCATCTTTATCAGGTTTGTGGTAGATGTAGAACTGGGTGGCTCAAAAGCAGGGTGGCTGTCCCCAAATGCTCAGAAAGGCTAGAGGAGTGAGCCTGTTGGAATCTTACAAAGTTCAACAAGGGCACATGCCAAGGCTTTGCTTCCAGGATTGGTAACCCTCCTGCAGTGCCACTAGCTCTGCTGAGAAGGACCTGGTTCTGGTGAGCAGTAAGCTAAATACAAGTCAGCAGTTCCCACTGGTAGTGATGAAAACAGCTTTATTCCCCTTTAGCTGGCATTTGTTCCACATATTCCCAGACTGCATCTGTAATACTCCAGTATTGCTCCTGTTCTCCCTATTCCCAACAAGAACAACATTGATAAATTAAGGCCAAATCTGCCAAGATGGTCAGGGAGTATGTGACCTATGAGGAGATGCTGAGACCCTTTCGTGGCTTTGTGTACCCTGGAGAAGAGATGCTTAGGAGGGACTAATCCAATAGAAACTATCTGATACGTACAAGGACGGATACCAAGAAGATTGAGCCAGTCTCTTTACTGAGGTGCACAATGGGAAAACAAGAGACAGTGGCCATAAATTGAAATGGGTGGATACATGTTGAAAAATGTTTAGTATAAGGATGATTTAAGAGATTATAGGAGGTAACCTGTAAGCCTCTGTGGAGGTTTTCAAGACTGAGTGGATAAAGCCCTAAGCAACAGGGACTGATTTCAACATTAACTGCACTTAGAGAAGGAAATTGAACTGTGTGACTTCCTAGGTCCCTTCCACTCTGAGTCATTCTGTGAAGAACCACCCATGGCAGGGACCTAATTAGCCAAACTAATCAATACATTTTATTTGGAAACTTGATTCCTTGTGCAAGTGGCATATTATTTCTAGTGCGCCTAAATAGCCTGGACATAATGAGTTACTCTTGTTGGCAATTCTTGATAGTAAGCATTATTTACTTGAAATCTACTTATTGAGTAAGCATGGAATAAGTGAAGTACATTTGTTGAATAAGCTCCTTTCATTTAAGAAAGGAAAAATATCCTTTCTCAACGTTGAAAAAAGTTTTGTAACTTTATAGTGACCGCTATGCTTTGTCTCTCACTTGCCTTTATCCGTTAGTTTGAACCTTGTTGTAAAACAAAGGAATTTGTAGAGCGTTTTTTGTTTGAAATTACTGAGGGGGAAGAAAGATACTGGAAAAGGAAATTAAATCTTAGTTTCTCTGAGATTTGTTTCACTTCCCTCTTTGCTCAGGCTTATGAAAAGAAACTGTCATCCTAGATGCTACCTGTAGACATCTCCAAAATGGAGAAGGCTTTAGTTGGATTCATGCTGCAGAGATTATGTACTGGTATATCTAGGCATGGTGGGTTTAACTGTGATAGGCCTTGTCACCTGCTTGTGACAAAAGCAATGTGGTTTCTTGCTCCTAACCAAGATAATTTTGATGAATAGTTTGGTGTGTTTCTGCTTTTGCATTTAAAGACATCTCTTATGGCTAGTAACAGGATGCTTTGTCATGGTTTCTGTGCTTTAGAATAAGTTTGAATCTCAGCTTCTAGTCTTCCTTTTCTTTTGAGTCTGGGATCTGGATATATTCTTGTAAATGATTGCGTTAGTATGTGCTGTGGTTTAAGCCCAGCCAGCAACTAAGCCCCCCATGGCCCCTTGCTCACTGCCACTCCCAGTGGGATGGGGCAGAGAATTGGAAGAGTGAAAGTGAGAAATCATGGGCTGAGCTAAAGACAGTTTAATAGGTAAGACAAAAGCTGCATGTATAGCAAAGCAAAACAAGGAGTTTCTTACCACTTCCCATCTGCAGGCAGGTGTTCAGCCATCTCCAGGAAAGCAGGGCTCCATCATGCATAATGGTTACTTGGAAAGACAAATGCCATCACTCTGAAAGTACTCCCTTCCCTCTTGTTCCTCTAGCTCTGTATGCGTGACATCATATAGTATAGAATCTCCCTTTAGTCAGTTGGGGTCAACTTACCTGGCTGCACCCCCTCCCAATGTCTTGTGCACCTCTGGCCTACTTGCTGGCAGGGCAGTGTGAGAGGCAGAAAAGGCTTTGGCTCTGTGTAAACAGTGCTCAGCAGTAACAAAAACATCCCTGAATTATCCACACTGTTTGCAGCACAAACCCAAAACATAGCTCCATACCAGCTACTAGGAAGAAAAAGCTCTGTTCCAGCCAAAACCAGCACAGTATGCGTGAATTTTCATCCTCTCTACACTTAAATGTGCATGCATATTCAGAAGTGTATGCAGTGCTCGGTCATGTGTTTTAACATATTCCTGGTTTGGAAATGGATTTGCTTATGTGACATCTGAAGTTGGCATTTATTGACAGTGGGAGTTTTTTGGCAGGTAGCGGCCACCGATAATGGTGTAGCTTAGATCACTTCATACTTTCATCTCTAACAAGTGAAAGGCATTCCCATGGTCTTTTTGCTGCATTACCTTAGAGAGGTAGGAGCTTCTTGACAAACTTGGCCACTTCCAGTGGTTCATGTATTTTATTAGTTCCAGTCTAGAAATTGCTATTAATCAGTTCTTGCACTATAAATTTTGAATGTTGTATTGAGCTAGGAGAGAAATTGGTCAATTCTTCCATCTTACTACTTTCAGACTCACAGGCTCTTCTTCTCTATTCACCCCTAATATACAAGGAAGAGTCTTTAAGGTGAATCTTTGTAGGAAGGAGAAAGATCTGGAAGAAATTTGACTGTTGTACTACATTCAAGGTAAGACTTTCAGAATCCTCCATGATAAAATGTCAAAAAGCATGAATACTGAGGCTTGCAAAATGGTACTATTTCTGAGTTCTTGGCTTGTGCTTATTACGCTATTCCTGCAGAGTATTATGAATATTTATTTAGTGTTCTGCATAATTTGGGGGAAATACACTAATGATCAGAGGGATATAAGCTAGCTGTGGCTATGTTCCTTAACTATAAAGTGGTTACGAAGGTTGCTACTTGTAACTAACGCTTGCTATGCAGAGCTGTCTTTTGGGTAGCATAGGTGTTTCTACTTCTGAAACTGGTACACTAAGTTGCATGATATACAATGGAATGTCTTACTTAATTGGCAGTGTCTTAGTAACTATTTACTTTAAGGTCCTATGCTAAGTTTGTTGTCATTTGCTCTTGAGTGACATTTCCAGTGAATTTCAAAATATCAGGAAGTGATTGGGAGTCAGAGGGCAGGTTTGCTGCATTTTGGAAGGAATGGTAGACGCATCTCTTTCAGTAAAGCCATAGCTTCAAGAACATACACAGTTGTTATCTCTCTGCAAGTCAAGAGTGCCAGTAAAGTGGTAGAAGCCATTAACACCATTCAATGGTAATACCATTGCCTTCAGCTTCCATGCAGAGCTTAATTTTTTTGGGGTGTCATTCTCACACCACTCCCAGGGAAGAGTGAAGGATATTTTAAGGACTAAGGGGATAAAACCTGTAGGAGACAAAGTAGAATTCCTTCCAGTGGGACCAGTCATGGGGATAATGTTGATGGACTGTCCTGTTGACTGGGCTAACATCATGTTCATGACACTCAAAGGGAGGAACTGAAAAAGTGGTTGAGAAGAATGGAGCGGCACAGAACTACTGGTTTGTGTAAGAAGGGGAGTACAAGACCATGGTATCCAGCTGTAGAACAGATGGTGGAGACATTCACGTGGACTCACTCAGAAGGATCTAGGAGATGTTTTGGGGACTGGAAAGTACGAGTAGCACTTAATGTAGGCAGGTGGTTACCTAATGCTAGCTCTTTAGTTTTGGAGGGGCGGAAACCTACTGACGTTGGCACTGATTGTGCTGAATTCAGCACCTATTTGAAGGCTCGGATCAGCAGTCTTCTATTCACGTACCTGTTTCTAATTTGTTGTGACTGTGCGGTTCTGTTTTTTATATGGTAGGTTTTACTGAATTAGCTGTGTAATCCCCAAGCTGAATGTCTGCTTTTCTTTTTAAACTGCTAAATTCATCAGATTCTTTCAGTTGTTGTGCTGCAAAAGCCTGAACTTAAGAGCATTCATGTTTTGTATGGATACCTAGTTTAATCCGGATGGTTTGTTAAACCTCGTATAGAATATGTGTGGGTTAAGCTTTAGGTGTAGTAAATTGGTAAGACTGAGTGCAAACTTTGGAAGGTAGAAAGAATTTTAAAATACCTTGACATATTGCCTCTATGAGTGGGATGACAGAGTAGGGTGTCTGCCCTCTTGCTACAATTAATGTGGGTTTTTATGTGTCTTTGTGCTAAGATGTTCCCATCGCCAGCCAGTCCAGCGAGAGCATGTCTTGCAGCGAGCAGTGTACAGGAGTAACCTTTGGCAGAGCTGGAGATGGTGTCTTAATCTGTGTTATCCAAATTTGCCTGCAGCTAGTGCCTGACCTGATGAGTAGCATAAAATGAATGTTGAATTATTAACATGCCTGCTTCCCGGAAACCTTTTTGCTGTCAAGTCTATGCAGACCTATTGTTACTGCACTGACTGCCCGTAATGCCCTTAAGCACTCTCTAATATTGATTTATTGAGAACTGGCATGGTCTACTTGCATGTTAGTTTTAACATTCTTATTGATAAAATTGCCCTTTGAATTTTTGCAGGTATAGTTCGACATGTATTGTGGTACTTGCATAGTGGCAAGAGTAAAACAGTTTTTACTTAATAGATATATCTGAAAATTCAGCATTAAAATATATATTGGAAATCCAGAGAGTTTAAACTATATTGATTACAAATGAATCAAAGTGATTTATTGTGAAACTGAAGTTGCAGTACCAACTGGACAAAATTTTGAGTATTTAAGCTTGCAAGCTGCCAAATGGCTGCTTCTTGCCAAGTGCTCTGTTTAGATGACAAGTGAAGCAGTTCAGATAGCCTCAATGCAGACACCTGAAAAAGATTCCATGTGTCCAGGCAACGATACTGGAGACTGCTGCCAGAAAAAAAGGTAATGGAAACTTGCTTCACTTTGCACTTCCTAGAGGTAGTAAGTTTTTTAATTAGACTCCAGACTTCTTAAGAAAAAGTTTCTCTAGCTTGATGGAAAACTAGAGCATGCTATAAAAGTGGAGAGGGGAGTACTGTGTTTTCTGAAGTTGTCTGACAAGCCATCTGTGATCTGAAACCTAACTTTTTATACCATAGTGTGGATTGAATAGTATATATTGTGTGATTACAGGTATATTGATCTTGTTACCATATAAGAGTATGTCATTACATACCACGTAGGATCAGCTGCTTCTCTATATCTGCCTTAAAAATGATTTGAGATATGCCTTATTTCAAATGAACCACATGGGTTCAACTGAGATGATTTAGGAAGGTAATAAATCTGTGTCAGCAATAAGGGAGCAACTTTCGAAGCAAGTAGACCTCCTTAAAAATTTTAAGATGTCTTTACACTTCTAAGTGCTGATTCTCTTCATACTAATACAGTACTGTTACTGAAGTACCTTTGCTAGTAGGTAGAAAAATCTTAACATGGAATAGACTAAGAATAAAAGTTCTAAACGGTAATTGAGGTATGAAAATAACCGTATTTTAACAATTTGTATTTGCAGCCTTCAGTTCCTGTATTATTTAAATTAGTTCTTTTGGAAGATTGTGTGTGTAGGCTGTTAGTTGAACTAACAGATGCTGAATTATCTCTTTTCAAGTTGTGTGTCTTGCCATAAATGTTAAAATGTCTACAGCATAATAAGTGTTAATATTTGGCAGCTTGTAGTACTGGCGTTCTTATGTTACTGATTTGAATGTGCTGGTGATTTTATTATGGTGTTGAATGACCTTTCTTCACCTTTAACTCCTTTTGTGTATGAACCTAGCAAGCGGTAACATAGCTAAAAAAAACCCCACAAATAGATCCAAGTAGTGGGTTAGAGAATTTGTCTCCTGTAACAGCCTGTGCAAGAAAATCAGCAGTGTCCAAGTCTTTTTGTAATCTGCTGCGATGGCTCAGTTTTAGTTCATTTTGAAAGTATCTGAAAGTATCTGAAAACTTAGCCTTAGAAGATGAGAGACGAATAAGAACCTTCTTGGAGAAAGGGGAATTCCTTCTCCAAATCATCATTACTATATATAAAGAAATAAAAAACCACTTCTGCTATCCCTTGATTTCTGTGAATTCTGGGAATTCTTGCTGCATTTTCTGTACGTGGTGCTAATTCAAATACTGTAATTTTAATAGGTTTGCTTGTCTTTTTCACTGCACTTTGTGGAGCTTAAATTCCTTATAAATTTTGGATATACTTGTAGTTCCGCTTAGGATTGTGTGTATTATATGTGCAAGATAGGGGAAAATGGGATTAGTTGGTATGCGTATATTGTAATGGCTTAATTCCCCTGATAGACAAAGTGGGATGCTATTGTGCCTTTGAGAATCCTTTGCAGGATATTTGCTCTAAATACAGGATCTGTACAGAAAGATATGTTGTAGAAACCAGGTTTAAGCTTTTTTTTTTTTTGTCAGGAGCAGCAGAAATGTAGTGAGATGTGATATTGGGGATAAAAGAATCCTTATTGGCTTCAATGGTAGTAACAAGACTTGATTCAAAGCTGACTTGTTCCAAATGCATTGCTAGCCACTAGAGGCCAGATAAAAATTAACTTTTGCAAGCTCTAGCTCTTAGATGGCTTAAAAATCGCTGAACACTGTTCAGAGAATTAGTCAAGATAGCCTTCTGCAGAGAATCAGTTCATCCTCTTTGTCAGTAATTCCTGTGAGGCTCACAATTATATTAATCCTTTGAAAACTATCAAACTTCCTGACTATATCCCGCAGTTAGAGCATCTTAAAATTTTGGAGCTCAGTCGCCTTTGCTGTCTTTGCAATGAAAGTAGATATTCACGTTAAGTTTCTGATCTGTTTATCCTGCAGTGTTTTGAAGGCTGTAACAATGGGAGTTTCTTTATTATCCAAATGCACATACTTGCTACAGAATTATCCAATCTGAAATCTGTTCCTTTCTCTGATTTTCCTGACAAGTGGTTCTTTAAGAGCTCTTTATGGTCTTACAGTTCAGATGTTATCTTGAAAGGCTTAACTAGAAAGGGCTAAGCCCTTTCTACTGCATAATCAACAGAGAAAGTTTTTATTTGCAGGATTATGTCTGAATGTGATAGCACTATGGTTTGCTAGCACCTTCCTTTTCTCCCGGGGTAAGGAATGACAAATTCTGGGTGCTGCTACTATAGTAGGTAGAGTGGAGGAGACAGTTCACTTATGTGTGAAGTGAGTTGTGGTTTAGGGATATGCTGTTGTGGCCCAGAGGACTTCTGAGTAGATGTGCCCTGTAATGTTAGCAGATGACAGGTGAGGTGTGGTGGATTCTTTCTCAGAAAGTTTAACTGGTGCTCAGGCTGTGATTTCTGCATGTTTTAAGCAGATGGATATTTACAAAATCTAAGTAAGCCACCTGGAGTGTCTGTTTTTTTTAAACTTTGGTTTTGAAGGCCAGATGTTCACAAAGGCAACAAATGGACAGATGGTTTCAAACTGCCTCATTAGTTATTGTTACCTAGGTAGTCTAGCTAGCAAGATGGTAATAAATTTATCCCATGGGGAAACACCACAGGAATGTGCTCAAAAGATAGGCACTCCACTAATAGAAAACATGATCTGATGTTGGCCATGCTTATCGTTTTGGCCTGTCTGAGCTGCAGTCTTGAATCCCCATCAGGAAGATGGTTGTTTGCAGACTCTGCTCTTTGGATTAGCAAAAAAGAAACACAAACCCATGCAGAATATGAACATATTTTCAATCTGCAACTCCTGGATTGCCGTGAAAGGCATAATGTATAACTAGAACTTTACTTACACTGTAGCTATAATGTAAGATGTGATTAAAGCTAGTAAGAGACTTTTGCAAGTCTCTAGAAAAGTCGTAGCAGCCCCAGTAGATGCTTGTTCAAAGCACAAGTCCTCTGCTTACAATCCTCCTATGTAGTGTTGAGACTTTTTTTTTGTGAAAGAACATTAACATATAAATGCAGTACCCTTTAACTCTTGAAGATCCTGTCTTCTCCTTAGTTCAGCTAAAGATTAGATAATAAAAAATGAAAGTTTTGCACTTCGGTATTTTTATTTTTACTGGAGCATGTTAGATGGCCTTTTTCTTCAGTTCCTGAAATTGGACGTTTGAAAAGCTGTCCAACATAACTGACAGAGAGATGATTCTGTATTTCTGTGCTTGAGTTACACTAAGCATAACTAATTTATTACAGCAGAACAGAGGAGTAAGTGCTTGCCAGCAGTCTCCCAGTAGGCAAATGTGGATTGCATACATGCATTCTGAAGTCTAGTAAGGCTGGCTTTTGATATTCCTTCATCTTCTGCTTGTATAATTCAACAGAGTTTGAGTTACTCATCACCTAGATGAGCAGTCTCTGCTTCAGGCATTCACTTGTACCATCACAACTATCTGTGTGTGTTGCTCAGCCACAAAGCATGGAAACAGGAACGAGCTGCTGAGAGCAAATATTGCTTAAGCTACCACTGCTGCCAAGACATCTGCATAGCCATAATGCGAATTTACTGATCTAGAGCTTGCCTAAAAGAGAATTATTGGGAATTTAGGAATTAAAGGGAGGGTGCCTTACAAATATCTATTAAAGGTAGGTCTGCAGAAGAAAAAAAGTTCAGAATAGCTTTTGTAAGATGTATCAAAAGGCCGCTTTCTGATGCTGTAGCTTAAGTCTATCATTTCTGAGGTGAAAGTATGGACCTAACTAGTATGTGAAGCCTGTAGTATTATCAAGCTTTTAGATGAATGTAAAATAGTAGCCTAATAGTGAGTTCCTGTTGGAAATTGAGCCTTTAATAGTTCAAATTACTAACTGGCATTAAAAGTTTGAACTTTAAACTGCTGAACTAGATTCTCACCAGAACTCCAAGTAAATTTATTTCAAGACATTTAGCTTTTTAAGAAGCCCTGGTTGTTACTTCTAAAATGCAGTGGAAAGATACTGTTGCACTTTAAAAAAAACCCATAATATTAAATCAATTGCTTCAAAAAGGATAAAGAACTTAAATTACTTCAAAGAATTTTTAGTTTCAAACTTCTGTTCATTCTCCCTCCTTTAACTGTTTTAATAATGAACATTTTAGTGCAGCTTCCATGTTTGAAGAGTATGGGGGGGAGAACCCAAACCAAAATAACAAAAAAACCTGTCACCCACAAAAGCACAAGTCAGGGCTTTGCCCAGTCTTGGTTGATTTGCTATGTTTCTGTAGAGAACCAAGAACGCCTTGGCAAATGCAGAGAGAATTCATTACAAAGGATGAACAACTTTCTCTTTAAGGTGAAAGTTATCGATTGTTTTTAGTAATTACAGAGAAACTAACTCCTGTTTTAGTTTGGTCTTTGTCATATGTAGACTAAGGAAGAACTACTGTATGAACTTGCAGCCCAACTAGTGCACTCCCTTGACATGTGCCTTTATGTTCCTGGAAAAATCAGGTAACCTAATGAGTGCCTCTTATGGGAGAGCGACGTTAACTTACGTTTGCCATGTTGGGAACATGCAACTGGGAGGTTGCAGTTTACTAGCTAAACCTGTGGTAAGCTTACACTATTGCCCTTTTCCTTCTCCCTTTTAGTACGTTTTACTTCTGCAAAATATTTTACTATCTTCTGTGGGAACTAGTTTATAGTTCTGAGGGATGATATAGGCATTGTTGGTATTGTGATGTCATGCGTTAGATGATAGCTCTTTCTGTTGATGTTCAGAGAGTGGGTTGGTTGGTTTGTTTACTTGCTTTAAAGCAGCAATGATTTGGTTATTCATAAAAGGTCAGAGTTGTAACTGGTTGTAAAGAAGAATAAAACCGGTGTTTTTCTGCTGCTTCTCTGACCAGAGTCTGGAAACTGGACGTTGTAGTGGGTTTTGTTTTAAGCATTAGGATTCAGCTTGAGGATCAAGCTGATGAGTGCTTTGCTACCAGGGTTAAGTACGTATTTAATCATCAGCAATACCAGTGTTTGATGCCTGCCCTTCTGTAAAATAACATGGTCGGGTTCTTCAGATTTTTCTAGATGGCATCATTATTTTTTTTTTTTTTTAATGTGCTTGCTTTTGAATATTTGGTTTAGTTCTTTAGCAACAATTTACTTATGGCTGTGGTTGCATAGTCTTTACCTTCTGAAGAAAATAATGTAATCATGGCGAAATTCAAATTAATTATTAGCCAAGGAATATTTTAGTAGTGCTCAATTAAACTATTTTACTGGGTACTGGTGTCTTAGTTGCATAATTATAAAAATATTGAACTTTTTCCTACTCTAATATTAAGCCTTTGCCTACTCCAAAGATCTAAGGAGGCCAAACAAAACTCTTAATACATCTTGTAATTCTGTTAAGCCTTTAACAGGAAGCATTCAGCTTTATTCTGGTGATACAATTTATAATGAGTGATCTGGGTAAGACCATTTCATTTGTATGTGAGCACTTTTTGCACAAGTTATTGGGGGCTGGATGTTTTAGCTTGTTATCCCAACACAGTATCTTGAATCTAAGTGTCTTTTCATATGGAAAAAAGATTGTGCAGCTTAATTGGAGAACTGAGAGTCACTTCTGTGCGTAAGTAAGTAGTAGTAGTGTCCCCTCTGTGCAATGTTCCGTGGTGGAATATAGATCTCAAGATGTTTTGGGACACTGAAAACTGTATTTCTCACTTGTGAGAATTAGTGTAGATAGAATTTGTGAAAATAGAAGCATATGCAGGGGCAAGATGCTCTTAGCCCAAAATAGATATCCTTTGAATCTGCTCTATGGTAAGCGACCTATCACTGGCCTGAAAGTCACCCTTGTCTAATGAATGCACTCACGTTCTCTCTGGAGTAGAAGAATTTGGGAGGGGTCAAGCCTCTTGCTTCTGGGGAGCATAATGCTTGTCTTCTGGTTTTGTGAGTCAGTCACTTCTAAAGGCTACTGAAGTACCACTGGACAAACTGAGGCTCATGAGCACTTCATCCTCCAAGCAACCTGTACCCTTCTACTTAAGGGAATAATCTGAAGGTGGGAGACAGTGCTTGAAGGGAGTTGCGTTCTGGTCACGCATCCTGTTTTCATGCTGTAGTCTGGTGTATTTAAGAAGGAATTAGGCTATTTTGTGCAACTCTGTGAATCTGCTGCTTGCATGTTTGTTTTTCCTGAAGTTTCTTAGATGCAGAAACAACTTTTTTTTTTTTTTTAAACTGTAACTTTTTGGCTTTTGGAGGGGTTTTGCCATGTAGTCCAAAACAATGGTTTAGGGTACTTGCTGTCTAGTTCTTTCAAAATACTTTTTCAGAGTTCATTAATGATTTAGCGGATACTGCTTAAGGTGTAGTTTCACAATATTCTGAGCAAATCTGAATTGGCAGCAGCTGCTGGTTCTGCATTTCTGGCATTGGCACTTGTCTGATCCTGCATTTCCTAAGCTGGTTTGGAGAGCTTGGGTGACAGAAAATTGACGTTTTCTGGCCTATTTTGATTCCTTGAACCATCTATTCTGTGGTGGGGCCTAAGAAGAGAGAATGCTGGGAAAGATACAGTGCTTGTATAAGTGTAATGTTACAGGTACAAAACTTACTGACCCCCTGCAGTAATTCAAACAGTAGCAAAGTATTCCTTCTTTTGCTTATGATGCTTCTTGGTAATTAAAAACCACGGCTTGGTGTTTGGAAGAGGCAACTTGTAATGAAATGGTATCATAAGTCCATTCTTCAATCCGTGTGCTTGAAGTCAAGGTCTGCAGTATGTCCCCTTTATCACTCATTCAGCTCAGCAGAGTGCTGTAACCACTTACAGTGAGGCTTGTATTTCCTTCATGCCCCAGACAAAGCTGGCTGTTACCCAGAATTCTTCCTGTAATAGTTCCTTTACTGTGTACTGTCACGGTAACTTATGTAATATGCAGTGGCTTATAAGATTGAAGATGTAGTCCCTGATCCATGAAGGAATTCCAACATTTGCATCCTGTTCAGAACAATGGGTAGATGCCTAGATGCTTTTGCAGATACGTGCATGTGAATCATTAGTTATCTGCTACTTTTACATTTTAAGCTGAATTTATGGTTAATTTTATAGAAACTGCTTTTAAAGAAACAAATAATTGTTACATCAGAGGAGCTGAAATACTTTTGCAACCAAATCTTATTGCTTTTGTTTTAAACCCTTGTGTATTTTTGCATCTAAGCACACAGAATAAAAAGCTTACAAATTGTACATGCTACACTTGGTGGGTTTAAGTCTTGTCAAACACTCGAGGAGTGTACTCTGTCATTTGAGCAGGTGAATAAAATGAAGCAAATAGCATTGCTACCCTAGCAGGCATGCAAAAGCTGTTCTTTCTATTACTGAATTTAGGAACTTGAACACCAGGTAATAGGCTAGGTGAGGTTTTTAAGTGTTAGTTTGTGCTGGTGAAGGAAATTGGAATAAAAGTAAATCTGATTCTTTGTTAGCACAAATGTTTAATATGGTGTTTAGAGTGTACTGAAGAGTCTTTTGACATACAGGCGTAGCTTTAGTTCAAGCACTTCTATACAGGAAAAGGTTGTATTCATGAAAAAATTAATGCACAAATCTGTTGTAAACCATCTGGAGTAGCTAATTACTTTCTTTGTTTCTTTTTAGGAAATACCAAAATAAAACAGATGTTGTGTCCTGTACTGTTATCTCAAGGTTTTGCAAGTCATTCTGTTATGTGCTTCTTGGCAGCAGGAATGTAAACTAATTCTTTCAGCACTGAACTAGAACCTTGACAAGGTTGCCATTACAGGTAAGAACAAATTCTGCCACTTGAAAACTTATGGGAAGGTATAATTGCTTTTCTTTGACTGTCTTAATTTGGAATTTGTAACTGACCAAGGGTTTAACAAATTTCAGAACACATTGGATAAAAGGATGTGTTTTTTCTTCTTTAAATGCATTTGAATTTTGCTCAATCTCACTTTTAATTGGGAGGTAATACAACTTCAAAGTATAGCTTTTCTCTGCTATAGCACAAAGCACTGTTAATAAATGGGGAGGAAAAAAATGGTCAATGTCTAAATATGTACTGACCCAGATTCTGAGGAAGGTATTTTTTCAAACAAAAGTCAGTCAGTAGAAGTCATGAGGTATTTTGCCACTGTGTGTTGAGATCAGTTTACTGTCTGTGTGTGTCTTTTTTCCTCTCCAGGTTTGTATTTCCTTAAATAGCAGCAGTACTGCTTGTTACCTTTTTTAATCAGTTACAGGAAAATCTCTAATTTTTTGTTACAAGTCCACTTTAGCTTCAACTTTTGAATCACCTTTTCAAGGGTAAAGGTTGATGTTGTCTTCCAGGTCAGTGAAAATGCTTTGGCTGCTGGTTTTCTATCAAAAATTTATCTGACAATGGTGGAGATAACTCTTGTGTCACTATTCAGTCACTATCTCCAGACTTGTGTGTAGGGAACTAAAGGTCAATGTTCTTTTTTCTCTGACTTCTTTAAAACAAACAAACCAACCTGCAATGCTACAAAACTTTAAGTTAAAAAAAAAAAACAACACCACAAAAAACCCCAAGAAAACCACAACCATGCCATCAGGAATACTTGTCAGGGATTGCATCTTTTGGTTTGTATGTTTCTGAATAATTTATTCCTGTTTTTAAACAGTAGTATGTGTTTTGAAGAGGATCCATGAAATAGCTTTATTGCATATGCTGAATTGGCAGAGTTATGATCAAGTCAAGGCCTTTCAGCTTTGATTTCACATTTTGATGCCTTTGACAGGAAGAGTTGCTTGCCCTAGGCTGTACATGTCAATAGTGGCAGGACGAGTCAGTCTCAGCTGTTAGTATCAAGCAGCCTAGTATGTCTTACTCTGAAGCTGCATGATGCATACGTCAGTGACAAGCTTGAGCCGAGGAGGTAGCATTGGTTGTTCTGCTCCTACGATGAAAGAAGAATTTTCTGGTTTAGTTCTTTTTTTTTTTGGTTCCTGTTGTCTTGAATGTTTGTATTTAAATTGCAGTGATGTAACATGTTGAAAAGGATCAACTCTTCTTTTACTGTGCAAGTCATAGTCTAATTTGTGTTGGAATGGACCTCTAGCACTCATCTAGCCCAGCCCTTGTGTTTGACTTCCTCAGGTTTCTGTGTGAATCAACAAGGCACCCCTCAATTATGTAAATAAATGGTTTAGTGTTTTACTGTGGTTCTGCAGACCTGCTGCAGAACACTTATTCTGGTCTTTGGGACCTGTTTAGGACCAATTTATTGATGGTATGAATTGGTGATTCATTGCTGCACTATTCTCACAAAAATGCATCTGAAGTTTACTAAACAAACATGGAAAAAGGTAAGCAAAGAACTCATCTTAGTTTAAATTTGCAGTAAGGGAGAACTCGTTTTTAGTGACAGTACTGCTTTACGCTAATGAGTAAGATAAATTCTTCAATTTTCATACCAGTAATGTATTGGTCAAACATTGGTTCTCTTTCTTCAGAACCTTAGGTGCTGCTTTTCTAATAAAAACCTGGCTGGGGGGTGGTTAGATTGATTGGAGCCAACTAAACTTACCTCAAAATAGTTATCTCGTATTGAATTTAGAGAACCAAAAAAATAATTCTGTGTAGAAATAACTATTTGTTCTGTTCCCATGGAGGTGCTAGAAGGAATAGTCTGTTTGCTTTGCGCTGGCTGGGCCAAGTGGTGTTGTACTTGATGAACCAGTCTGTCTATTTATGTGTTGCAAGTATCATGTTTTGTGGAGTTACTCTGTAACTCAGATAAACTGTTTTCAGATAACAAAGGAGATTGCATTTCCCAGACATCATAATGTTGGGAGGAAATATTGGTAAAGAGAACCTGAAATGGTTACCTGGAAAAGTAGGATGAGTGGGATTAAGGCATTGGCTGCAGTAGAGTCTTTCTTACTGAGGATGTGACACGGTGTTCCTCTTCAAGTCCCTAGCTGTGGTGACAATGTGAACTACGGGCTGTTGGCTATCAGAAGTCACACTGGCAAGCTCAGAAGTGTGTAGTCAATTAGGAAGAGCACTGCACTTTTTTTTTTAAGCTTTCATTTGGCCATAAAACTGAAGTTGACTTCTGTGATGTGTAAGATTGAAGCTGCATGAGAAAGGCTTGGTGACTGTAAAAATGCATCAACCTGGGCATTGATGACTTTATACTATATACTGTCATTACAAAGCTAGATTGAGTCCGCTTCCAAGTTTTTTGTGAAGTTCATCTTTGTATCTGAGATATGATCTCTGACTTTGTACCTACCAAACTACATTGCAGAAAAATAAGAAGCCACAGAATAGAAATGTGCAACTTGTCCGAGAGACAGACGGTTGCCATATAAGCTGAGCTTGAAGATGCGGAGTTACCTAGCTTCATCCATGTTTTACTAAGGTGCAGGAAGGCAGAATATCAAGTGAACCTCTGTACAGACCATGAGCATGTATGTTTTTCTGGTGTTAACAACCTAGCTAAAAAGGTTATAGCTCTTAACCTAGCTCCTGGTGCTCCTTTCTAGTTTTCCCCCACTGCCTTCGCTGTTAAAGGTTATCACCCTCTTGGATCTGCTGTCTTAAACTGCTGGCTTCTAAACCCACTGCAGTCAAAGTCACAAAACTTCAAAATACGAAAGCCAACTCTGCACATCTTCAGTGAAACAGTTCAAAGAGTAAGGGCAAAAATGTCTCAGCCAGCAGTTTTGAAAGAAAAGAAAATGCTGGCACAGTGTAGTGGTGAGTAGCTGAGGCAGAGCAGAAGTGATAATGTTTTCAAGTATTGCTACTGACAGGGAAAATGGATGTGAATCCACAGTGTTAAATTACGCCTGTGATTGTTTTCTGCCTCCAGACCAGCTTAAAGTAGCTGAAGCACATTCTCAGATCTTCATCATCCCCTTTTTAACTTGCTGGGTTCAAAGTAGTGTGTGTATGTCTTTGGCTGGGTGCTGTGTGGTTTTTTTGGTTTTGTTTCTTTTCCCCCAACTCTTGTAACAATAGACATGCACAAGTTCATTTCCAAGTTACAGCTGTAGTTTCTAGGCATGTATTCTACCTGGTGACAGGGAGAACTTGCAAATTTTTTTAAAATTTGTGGTTTAAAAGCCTATTGGGCTTCTTTCAAGTCATCCTGTCAGGAAAAGTTCTTGACAGTAGGATCTATATTAAAGGTTTATATTGATACTTAATTTCTTTGTGTCAGTATCTTTCCTCAGATGAGATCCTTCATAATGGTGACTCCCATGGCCACACATTGTTTTGAGCTTTTGTTTGTTTTTAAATAAACCCTGTAGCAAGTGGGCATGAATTATAATCACTGTACTTTCATGTAGTTCATTTTTAAGTGAAATAAAATATTCAGATCTCATTCTTGGATTCCAGTGATTGCTGTTTGACTCTGCCCAGTGCTTGTGGTCATGTAGTTAGAGTGGCTTTAACAGCCAAGCTTCAAATAGAGCTTTTGCTCAAAAACTCAGTAACTATTTGCCTAATGTAAAAATGCTGGCACTGCGTAAATTTAAGGTCAGTAAGTCAGAAGTGATCCTGAGTTGTCTGGGATCAAAGACCTTTTAAAGCTGGTTTCACTCATCAAATGACCTTGTATTTAGTATACATATGGTATAAATTGGTAGTACAATGTAAGTATGGTGACAGTATATATGATAGTATATTGTAAGTAAACACAAGATTAGTTGCAACATTGTCACTCCGTTTTATTGTGTAAATTGAAGGGTACAAGGAATCTTTATGTCAAAACTATCTACATCGTGTGTACACACGTCATATTTGCAGTGTGTGTATGTACATACACACACACCAGAGAGAGAATGCAAGATGGAGACGCAGAGGAGCTTTCTACCAAGGCTAAGTTTGATTTTTTGTTGTGTTTTTTTTTTTTTTTTACTTAAACCAGAAATGTTATTTCTTCCTGCACTTTTAGTAAGCTTTGAAATTGTTTGTCACAGATACTTGATTATGTATGTGTTATTTACATCTTCAATATCTAGTGCAGCGTTTTCTCTGTTGAAACGTCATTGTTTTTTTATAGTAGGAGCACATATGTTTTGTAACAGGAAACTCTGGCACTGTTTCTTTTCCACAGCACTGACTTATTAAAAATGACTGGCCTGTTGAGTGAATCCTTCTGAGGAAGAGACATTTTACAGTACACTTTTATAACCTAAGCCCAAAAGATTGATGTTGGACCATTCTCATTATATGAAAAGATACGTTATTACCTTTGGGACTGTTGGCCATCAAGGTATTAGTCTAGTTCTAATGTTCTCTTTGAAACTGACATGTGATCTGCAAATTATTTTATGGTATCTACAATAACTTTTGATTATGGCTTTTAGACCTGTATAATCTAATTGCATTTTGGCTGCCTTCATGGCAACCAGCAAGTAAATATTTCTGCCTGTTAAATATAAATCTATATGGAAGGGAGCATGCTTTTCATGTAAAATAGCTGCCTATTTCCCTTTCATGATGTAGTGGAAAATCATGGATATCTGTAACTAAGCAGGAACCATTTACAATTTTATAAGCGGATCTTGGGAGAAAATCAGTGGGTGTGGTTATTTTTGTTTTAAATGGAGAAATTCAAGCTTTTAGGACCCTTTACTGTATGGCTGATCTAATACCAAAGAAGATCTTCACTGTGTAGCTGTGTGGAAAAGAATAATGAGTTTTTCTTGTGTGCCAGAGGACATGGCTTTTGTCTTCATAATTCCGTACCTCAGAAGAGTAGATGTCTTTGACTTCCTGAGCCTGAATTATTGCTTATGTTCCCTGTATATGAGATAAGGATCTCATGTAGGATTTGTATCAGGTAGGAAACATCAGAGAAGAATCTGTTAGGATAGTGAAGTAAGCCTTGGGTTAGGTTTTTGCCTTGGGAAAAGGATGTCAGCTTTTGTTAAGACTCACCACCCTGAACTCTATTGGAAATGGCTTAGCTACTGATGTAAAATTAGAGATGAAGAGTGTACTGTCCAGTGGTAGCTAGAACTGTTGCTTTAGCAATGTATTGCTCAGATGCAGTTTCCATTGCTAGAGAGGGGAAAAGGCCAGTATTTTCTTCCTTTAAAGGCCTTCCAAAAGCCTGTGAGTCTTAGTAATTTATTGGCACTTAAGTGTGGTGGGGTTTTTTTGTGTTTTGTTTTGTTTTTGTTTTTTTAAATTTATTTATTTCTATTTTTTTCCCCGGAGTTGGAAGAACTACTAGGAATCCTAGGTTTCCATTCTAGGTCTAAAGAACATGTACTGTTCTAAAGAATAGCAGGATGAGAACTAAGGCCCCCTCCTCTTTTGAGCTTACATATATTGATCAAAACCTTGACTGAAATATTAGATGAGGGTGGGAACTTCATCTGTTTATCTGCTGGCTGTATTTTCTCTTAAGACTATGTCTTGCTATGCAGATATGTTTGGGGCTTAATGCCTTAAGTCTCTTAAGAAATGTTGAGAAGTTTTGACTGCTGAGAGGAAGCATAGTGAAGTCTTAATTAACAACTTGGACGGTGGAGGAGTATTTGCTCTTAGCACATTTGATAGCATCCTGGGGGGAGTGTTTAATGAGCCGAAGGGTAGGCCTTAACAGTACGTAGGAGGGATCTTGGCAGGTTGGACGGATGGTCTGATGGTAACCTCAGGAAGTTCAATCAAGTGAGGTACCTGGAATAGAGTAACCTTGTCACTTAATACAGGATGGGTGATGACTATGTAGGCATGAGCTTTGCAGAAAAACAACTATGGGGTTCTGATAGACAAATGGGACAAGTGAGTTGAACGTTAGGGAGCAGTGTGTCTGTAGTGATGCAAGTTTGGGCCATATTAGAAAAGGCTTATCCAGCATATTCGGAGAAGTGACTGTTTCCCTCTGTTGGGAACTGATGAAGGAGGCTACATCTGGAATACAGTGTAGAATGCTGGCCCCCCCCAGTATGGGAAAGGAATAGACACAGTGGAGCAAGTTAAGCAGAGAACTGATACGCTAGAAGCCTGTGCTGTCATTCAGTGAGACCTGGACAGAGTGGAGAGGAACCTACTGAAGTTCAACAAATGAAAGTAAGGTCCTGCGCTTAGGGAGGAATAACCCCTTACAGCAGTACAGGTTAAGAAGTAGACCTGCTGGAAAGCAGCTCTGCAGAGAAGGACCTGGAGCTGCTGGTGGATAACAAGTTAACCATGAGCCAACAATGTGCCCTTTTGGCCAAGAAGGCCAGTGTGGTATCTTGAGGTGCATTAAGAGGGTTGTGACCAGCAGGTTGTGGGAAGTTCTCCTCCACCTCTTCTCTGCCCTAGTGATGCCAAATCTGGGGTACTGTGTCCAGTTCTGGGCTCCCCAGTTCAAGGGAGACAGGGAACTACTGGAGAGAATCCAGTGGAGGACTATGAATATTGATTAGAGAACTGGAGCATCTGTCTAACGGGGAAAGGCTGAGAGACCTACGTCTGTTTAGCCTGGAGAAGAGAAGACTGAGAGGGGATCATATCAATGCTTATCAATATCTAAAGGGCAGGTGTCAAGAGGATGGGACCAGACTCCTTTCAGTGGTGCCCAGTGACAGGACAAGGAGCAATGGGCGCAAAGTGGAACATAGGAAGCTCCATCTGAAGATGAGGAATAACTTTCCTTTGAGGGTGATGGAGTCCTAGAAGATGCTGCCTAGAGAAGCTGTGGAATCTCCTTCTCTGGAGACTTTCAAACCCCACCTGGATGTGTTCCTGTGCAGCCTGCTCTAAGTGAACCTACTTTAGCAGGAGGATTGGACAAGGTGATCTCCAGAGATCCCTTCCAACCCCTACCATTCTCTAATTCTGTTAGATGCTGGTTTGAAGTGATTCTGTAACTTGCATTTTTGTATAAGATGTGTCATTATCTGATAGATTGGTGCTTCTGGTTTTGCTTTATAAAATCCAATTTGAGGACTGTTTTTATGTTTATATGGAGTAAAATCAAATTGGCAACAACCTTTGAGCGTGTTTTCTTAACTTGGTGTTGCTATAGATTCTGCAGGGTGTGAACCTTGTACATGGAATGCTCAATTCAGAGAGCAGAAAGGGCTCAGGGCAGTTTTGGTGTCACACAATTCCTTTTTTTCAGTAGCTGCTTAAGACAATTTACGAAGTACAAGACTTGAGTGTTGTAACGTCAGGCTTGATAGTAGAAGATTGGTATGTAGCCACAATTATAGCAAGTATAAATTTCACTATTAAATGGCAAACAGTCAAAAATCATGATAGTATCTCAAAACCAAATATTCTTAACCTCCTTTTTCTGACCTGGTAACCAACTCTTAAACCAGAACTAGATTATCAGGACTCTACAGGCTTGGTGGGTACTAGTGTGTCAAAGACTCTTCGGGATCAGTCATGGCAGAGTTCTCTCTTTTTTTTGGATGAAGGTTGCTGTAATTTTCACATGCAGTCACTAAGGGTTTCATGGGGCAGTCATTTTTAGCATGATCAGCGGTGGTGGTATCTGAGTTTCTGAATTTCTCAGAAAAGCGCTATGGGATCTTTAGATTAAAGCATGTATTCTCTGCTGACTTCATAAAGTTTTTCAGGTCTATGTAGGACGACTGAGTCTGGTATAGGAGAGTGAGTTGAGACATGAATGTCTTTTAGGGATGGTAAAGATGGAAATGTTGTTTTACAAAGGACTAAATATAATTTATCAAGAGAATCCTGTGAGAACTCCTCTTGGATTGAAGTGGGATTTGCCTTTTTTCCTTTGGCGGATGGTCTGCATTCCCCTGTTGTCACTTTAGTGACATTAGTAATGATACCCCTCCCCTCCACCGATAAAAGGTTGCTGACTTTTGCACATGTATATGCTTGATCGCTGGTTTTGTAAAGAAGAAATTCAGAAAAGGGAGAACTAAGCTTAAATGGTGTGGTGGTTTTATAAATCAGGCTTTTCTTCTTTTTTTTCCAGATTCCATATTGCGTAAACATGGGTGCATTTTTGGATAAACCAAAAACTGAAAAGCATAATGCTCACGGTGCAGGGAATGGCTTGCGTTACGGCCTCAGCAGTATGCAGGGATGGAGAGTGGAAATGGAAGATGCTCACACAGCTGTTGTAGGTATTCCCCATGGCTTAGAGGACTGGTCCTTTTTCGCCGTCTATGATGGTCACGCGGGATCTCGTGTTGCAAATTATTGCTCCACGCACTTATTAGAACACATCACTAACAATGAAGACTTTAGGGCGACAGAAAAACCTGGATCTGCTCTTGAACCTTCAGTGGAAAATGTCAAGAGTGGAATCAGAACTGGCTTTTTGAAAATTGATGAGTATATGCGCAATTTCTCAGACCTCAGAAATGGGATGGACAGAAGTGGCTCAACAGCAGTGGGAGTTATGATTTCACCTGAGCATGTATACTTTATCAATTGTGGTGATTCACGTGCTGTTCTCTATAGGAATGGACAAGTCTGTTTTTCAACACAGGATCACAAACCTTGCAACCCACGGGAGAAAGAGCGAATCCAGAATGCAGGAGGCAGTGTAATGATTCAGCGTGTTAATGGTTCATTGGCAGTTTCTCGAGCTCTGGGGGACTATGACTACAAATGTGTTGATGGTAAAGGCCCTACAGAACAACTTGTTTCTCCAGAGCCTGAGGTTTGTGAAATTTTAAGGGCAGAAGAAGATGAATTTATCATCTTGGCTTGTGATGGAATCTGGGATGTAATGAGCAATGAAGAGCTCTGTGAATTTGTTAAGTCTAGACTTGAAGTATCAGATGACCTGGAAAAAGTGTGCAATTGGGTAGTGGACACTTGTTTACATAAGGTATGTAACTGTTTTCTCCAAGCAGCTGTTCTTCTATTTGGATGGGTGCAGTGTTAACAGCAGTTCCTGTCCTATGCTTTCCCTTCTCTCTCTTCCTTTCCTCAAATTCTGTACCCATTTGACTATAAATCAATGCTGAAGAATATACCGCTTCATCTTGTGTGCCTGGAGAGGTGACAGTAATCACAAAAATAAAGGTTTATTATTTTCTCAACACTTGCATATAGTTTCAGCTTGAAATTTTCTTGAAATACCAAACTTTAAAAATGAATAATTCTGTGCAAAGTAGTCTGGTTTGCATTTCATTTGGTCTTTCAAGTTGGGCAGCGTTCATACCCTTCACATAAAACCAGTGTTTGCACCACCTCCTCTTCAAGGTATGGTTTGTGTGTCATCTGAAGTGGTGTTCTCAGCTCATCGTTGTAGCTTGCATGGAGAAGCACTACTTCTGCATCTGAGCTTGTTGCACTCCTCAAATTTAGAGTTTGTTTGAAGCAACTACAGGTTGATCTGCAAATATTGCATAGGTATGCTCTTTCCAGCATTCCCTGAAAAGTGCAACTCCTACTAGTGCAAGTAGAGTTCCTTTGTTAGGCTGCATACCAAACATGCAATTTTGAGGAAAATAATAAAATTCAGAATCGTAACACTGATGGTTAAGTAATTTTTTTTTTCAGAAATAGAAATGTATTCCAGCACATACCGTACATTGTATGGTTAGTTTAAATGCCGTGGCTTTGCTCACCAAGCACTTGACCAGCCTTGTGAAAGTGCTCGGTGAGAAAAGCCACAGCATTCACACTAATCATACAATGTAGTATACTTTCAGTAAAACTGAGCCCTGACCTTGTGTTTAATTTATAAAGTCAGATCCTGGATCTCCATAGTTTATAACAATATTAGAATGTTGTCCTCTGTCTTCAGGATGTGAATTGTACCATGGAACATTAACTGCTGTAAAAGATAAGTGCCCCCATGTGCTTGGTACGAAGGGGAACATAGAGTAACTCCTGAATGCTTCTGAAGGAACTTATTCTGATGTTAGATTCCTACTTAATTTCTTCAGGAGAAGTTGTTGTGATAGATGATGGGAACTATGCCATAGGCTGGCTTTACATAGAAACAACGTGCAGTGACTAATAGCACTTAAACTTCTATCCCTCCAAAAAATTAGCATCTTGATTTCAAACCTGGAGCTTAAGTTGTGGTTCTGCTGGATCTCCTTTTGAGAGACTTAGGCACTGTTTTAAATTTGGCTGTGGATTATAATTTTGAAACATAGCTATGAGCAGAAGAGTTGGTATCAGAGCTTACTAATGAAGAACTGGCATTAAAATGAGTATCTGAAGTAACCATTGGCTAACATTGCGGAGCACGTGAAGTCTAAGGTCAGATTGGCCATACTAATTGAATTCATATTTTGTACTTCAAGGTGCTATGTATGACACAGGTGCATTCTGATTGAAATGAGACTTGACATGAATGTCATATTTTGGGTGAATGCTCTCAAATGGACATAAATTAGTAGCTGGAGGTAGCTATTCTCATAGTTTAAGTATTCTGCATTTCATTTTGCAACATGAGGGTTTTTTTAACTTGGCTTATGGTAACATTAGATGACTGTCGAATTTCTGACTGGGTTTCTTTATGTCATTTTTAAACAGTTGACCTGTAAATACGCCCATTAAGTATCTTAAATTTTAAGAATGAACAATAAAAATCAGTGAAATCAATTTTGAGTAGTTTAGTTGGGAAACTTAGATATTCTTATTAATTAAAATACAGTTTTATTGCAAGGTTTCGTTTTTCCCCAGGTATATCTATAGTACTGTATTTGGAACAAGTAAAAATGTGACTAGAATAGACAAATGAAAAATAAGACTAAAGATCCTAACTCTTCTTTTTTTCTTTGTCATATAGGGGAGTCGTGATAACATGAGTATCGTACTAGTTTGTTTTTCAAATGCTCCTAAGGTCTCAGATGAGGCAGTGAAAAAAGATGCTGAGTTGGATAAGTACTTGGAATCACGGGTTGAAGGTAAGAAATCCATTTTATTCACTAGAAATGCTGCCATAACATCCTTGAGCATGAAAACCAAACCCTCAAAACCGTCATGCCACTTGATGCTGGGTCAAATTCAGGCCCAGTTTCAACTCTGAATTTTTGTGTGTCAGGAGAAATGTTTTAAGCCATGTGGTAAGTTTGTCCTGCTATTCCACAAGCATTTTTTTTAATGTGAGCTTTAGGTTTTTACTTGTATCTTTACAGGTCAAAATGCAATCACTGACCTTGCAGAGTGTTGTATCAGCTAAGTAAATTGTGATATTGTTAGTGTCTTGCTTATAAAATATTAAAAGAGATGTTTGTTATCTTTATTTTTTGTGAAAGAAGGGACAACTTGCGTCATTCTCCAGGCTTTTTTCACTGTTTCTGTTTGGTGCAGCTGTGAGTTATTTTTCACAGCGACAACTTCTTTAAATACACTTTTGCAAAAACTTAAGTGTGTAAATGATCAAAATACCTATGAATTCAAGAGCCTTAAGTAGTAATCCCTTTGGATTCAGAATGCTTACTGTGTGTGTGTGTGAATAAAAATCATATAATCATCCAGAACTTTCATGGAAGACTGAACTTAATTCCTAACCAGTTTCATTTACTCACTGATTTATAACTCCGTACATATCCAAAAGCTTGAATGCAGCTTCTTCGTTTAAGCAGAAATAGTTAGATTGACTAAAAATGAAAGACTTGTTCTTGTATATTTATTCCTTCTCTGTAATGTTCTTAATGTAAGAAAACCTGACATTTGAAGCAGAGTTTCAAACTGTTTCTTCTAATTTTAAAATCTTTTATCACTGGTTAAGGCTGCTCTGAGGTCTGGTGACAGCTATATGTAGCGGCCTTCTGGTCTCTGGTCCTCTCAATTATTCTACTAATCCAGGTATAGCTCATTTCTGGTAGAATTTGCTGAAGTTCAGAGTTGATATTGAAAGTTTGCCATTATTATAATATTGCTCTTATGCTGGCACAGCTTTGCAGAAGGTACCCAGGCATGAAAATTGCTGAGCTCTTGCAGCAGTTTGTCTTGCTGTTACAAATGTTGCTGGGATAATACTGTGAAGTAGCATCACTGGAGAGCAGCAGCATCAGAGTTTTTGAAAGCCTTGTTCTGATTCGTTAAACTTACGTAATCCCATCAGAGAAGTACCAAAGTAGTGTCAGCTGCTTATGATGAATGCAGCTTGTTAACTGATAGCTCCAACAAGTGGGTTATAGCCACAGTATTCAAGGACCAAAGGGGTTTACTGAAGAGAAAGCTGGCTGAGATAACTTGTATCCTTTCTTGACGTGTTTCAGACCTGGACTAAAATATTCTAGTCACAAGATCCAAGTTTAATTGTGCCTCATGATGAGGTGGTCCCTTTCTAAGTGGATAATGACTCATGTAGCCTTCTTAGAGGTGTTTGTTCCAGGTAGTGAGACCAGTGGTTTAGCTTATAGTATAAATATTGCTATCTTTATGGTAATTTTCTGTGTTCATATTGAAAAATGTGATATTGGCAGTCTACAGGACGGCTCAGCAGAGTTCCGTGAAAGTAATTTTAAATGTGGGTGCCGAGATGTTTGGGACCTTGCAGGTCAGAACCAGCATGAAGCCACCATCTTGAGACTGTAACAAGGTCTCAGTGACATAAAGCATAGCTCTGGCCCCTGACTGTCTGAGCTTGAGCATCTTTTATGAAAGAAGGTATGAGTGACCAAATTTTCTCGATGTGGATGTGGAAACTTTCCAGGCACCCAGTGCCAGGGAAACGTACATGCTGCCACTGTAACCAGGTTCTGTGAGCAACTGTTTTGCCACCTTGGTATCAAATTCTTAAACTTACTTTAATGCTAGAAATGACACTTACTGTAGAAATGCTATCATTTGATTTTTCATTTGTCTGAAACAGTCTGTGAAAATCAGCTATCTGTCTAGATAGCTTTTTTTTGTTGCACTCTTAGTTAACCAGATGAGGTAAACTTAGGGGTGTTTTTGTATTTTGATCAATGTCCCAGTAATCTAGATAGTTGATGTAACAAACCTTAATTTAAAAAAAAAAAAGGTATATATGTATAGGGCCTTCAGGCCACGGTTCAGTTATCTCTGCATGCGCTGCTGTGTGCAGTGTCTTTCCCCCTGGTTTAAATGGGCTCTAAATGGAACTGGCTTGCATATTTGTAGTTTCTGTTGAGATTAGAGCAAGCTAATGGTCACTTCAAATGCTAACTCTAGGTCTGTTTCTCAGAACTTGGCTCACATCCCAGGCTTCCTAGATGACACTAGTTAAGATAAATACCTGTTATCTTCCTATGTCTGAGTAGAGTACAGGAGCTGTTAATAGGCTCTGGGAGAGAGCCAGGAGCAGTTATCATCACTGACAGCAGTAAGGTGTGCACACAGTGGTTGCTGGGTAGGGCTTCCAGCTTCTTGGTGGCTACTCTCTCAATTAGCAAATAGGTGAAAAATGTATGAAACTGCAGAGTAATTTATAGCTTTCTTAAGTGCGTGTGAAGAAGATGAATAGAAGAGCTGTCAAGTAACTTCTCATCAGAGTGACTGGATTAACTGAGAATGATGTTGGGAGGCACTATTTGCCTGTAACAGTGCAGTGTTGTAGTATAATAGAGTTATTACTTTAACCTCGCAAAATAACTTCTTAACAGAGATGTATTTTAGCTATATTGTCATATTGAACAAATGCTACACACACCAAAATGAAGTGGAGCGTTTGTAGTCTGAACCGTTGCAGAGATATTTTGTATGTAACTCAAAATGACTGCTACGCTGAAGTGCTCCAGAGAAATGAATTGCTTCAAAGCTTGGACTTGGGTTGCTTGAGCTTTACTTGATCCTTTTTTTTTTTTTTCTCTGTTGTACATGGGTTCCCTGTGTCATTCTGTGTTCATGCCTTCTGTGCGAGGCCTTTAAATGTCAGGTACTTAGCAAGGAATGAGAGTGTATTTGAGGAAACATTGTCAAGAAGTGGAGAAAATAAAGGAAACATCTTTTAGAAAAAAATTGGAAATTTACCTGTTTTCTATCAAATTTTTACATTCATGATATTTTATTAAATGGTCATTTTGACACAGTCTCCTTAATTAAAAAAAAAAGTTATTGCACTGCAATTTTTACCTTATTTCTGCCTTGAGTTAATACTTCAGAAATTATGTAGAAAAGCTTCAACAATGTTTCAAACCACTAAGCAGCATGGGGAGAATTGTTTGGAAAGGTGTTAGATTCTTTTTTTAAAAAGTAGTCAGATTTAAAGGTTTAAGTAGTGAGTTGAAATACTTTAAAAAAAAAAAAAAAGGGGGGGGGGAAGAGAATGGTCTCAAGTGTTGGAGTTGTAAGGCAAAGTTTTGGAAGATGGGAACATCTTTTTGATCAGGACTACCATACAACTACCATAATCAGTTCTGCATTCATCTTTAAACTAAGTAGTCTGGAAAATAGTGCATAAGAGTTGTACCTGAAAGGTTTAAACTGCCTTTAATTCTAAAAACTTAAAGCCTGGTAGGTAAGTTGTGAGGTTGATAATACAGATTTGATTGTTTCTTATGGTTAATTTCAAATTACAGAAGTTGTATTTGTTTTGATGTATTCTAAATATAGTTTACACCTAAGGATAGTGTTCTTCAGAGATTTAAATTCGTTATTTATTTGTAGTTCTGATGTGTTTTGAAGCTCCGAACTTGATAAGCTTGGGGGTTAAGTCCAAGGTTCTGTATTCAGTTACAGCAGGTGACTGTGTATAGTTATAATCTCTAGTAATTTATTAATGCTTAGAATACCAGACTAGAGGATGATTGTTCCTTTCAAAAGGCAAGTAATGGGCATTGCACACAAGAATTTAACATGCAGAATAACATTTCTTTATCTGTTAAACAATAAACAGCTCACAAATTACGTGCAGTTAGTTGATAGTCAATAACAATTTTATTTATACTTACAGTAAAAATATTCTGGAAAAAAAATCAGCTTGTCTTAGAACTACTATCTGAAAAGGTGGAGATGTCAAAAATACAAGCTCTTGTATCTCTTAAATGCTGTTATCTTTCAGTGACTAACTGAAATCAGGGCAACATTGGAACTTAGAATAAAATCCTTTGGGATTCCTGAAGCAATTTTAGTTTGATCAGCGATATTTGTTCTTAATGAATGTACATTGTTCAACGTGGAATTTTTTTTTTTTTTCTGTTCTCATGTGAACTTTAAATTTCAAGCTCAGTGGACAAACCCATCAAACCTTTTAGGGAACAGTTTTTTTCACTGCTACACTTGGGCATTTTGAGCTCTGGCTTGGAGAGGAAGGCATTGTTTGAGGCATGCTTTTGTTTGAGAAAATAAAATCTGTGTTCAAAAGCAGTTTAATACTTACACATGTAACATTTATAGTCTGTCTTTGTGCATTCCAAAGTAGAATGCTGAGATCCTGTGTATTTGTCCAATGAGTTAGTAGTTCTGTAAGGTCTTTCCAGAGTTATTAAAAGATAATTTTTTTTTTAAAATACCAAAACAGAGTTCTTGTTTTAACAGAGTTATTAAAAAACAAACTCAGCAAGTGATAGTTTACAGAGATTCCTAGTGTAAGACCTGTATACCAAAGCTTTTTGGCTAGTTCGCGTCTTGAGGTTGACAGAATGTGTATAACTGCATTCCAAAGCTGCCTACTCAAGAGTATTCTGAAATACTTTGGAGGTATTGTAGTCAGTAGCTTGTGATTGAGTCCTTTATGAAGGTGAGCATAGATGTGCTTCTGGTTTTAGTCACTTAATAGGTTCATTTCCAAACTCATGGTGACGTGTTGGGTGGTAATTAAGTTATGCTAGGTCAGTCTTTTCTTGCTGCCACTTCCAAATGATACTTTTTTTCTCCGTTGTGGTTTAACCCAGCAGGCAGCTATAAACACCTCACAGCTGCTTGCTCCTCACCTTTTTTCAGTGCTCTCCCCCATCCCACTGAGGGTGAAACTTGTGGGTTGAGACAGACAGTTTAAATGGACAGAAAAGGAAGGGAAAAGAATAATAATATTGAAAAAACAATATACAAAACAAGTGATGCATGATGTAATTGCTCACCACCCGCTGACTGATGCCCAGCCAGTACCCAAGCAGTGGGCTTCCACTCCTTCAACCAACTCCCCCCAGTATTGTTCAGCATGATGGCATATGATGTAGAACATCTCTTTGGCCAGGTCAGGTCAGCTGTCCTAACTGTGTCCCCTCCCAGCTCCTTGTGCCCTCTCAGCCTCTGCTGGCAGGGCAGCATGAGAAGCTGAAAAGTCCTTGACTTCGTGTAAGCACTGCCCGGCAGCAGCTAAAGCGTCCCTCTGTTACCAATGTTATTCCCATCCTAAATCCAAAATGCAGCACTGTACCAGCTGCTAGGAGGAGCATTAGCTTTGTCCCAGCTGAAACCAGGATATCTGGTTTTCTCTGCTTTTCAGAGATCTAAGGTTTGCTCACAGAAAAAGAAAACTAGGCGCAGAAGTCAGTTCAATTCTCTGGTATGTTTCAGTTTATTTGAAAAGGTATATTGGACATGCAGATTGAAAAAAAACAAACTAAAGCACCTAACAAAAAAACCCACCATCAAAAAACTAGAGCACACTAACTGCTCAAATCATGGATAGCATTTGTTCTATGTAGGCTTAAACAGTCTTAATAGTAGATGAGTACTCAGTTAATAGAGTTGTATGGCTCATTTTACAGATGCAGAGTATATACTGTATATAAAACTTGTCATAATCTTATAGCTAGAAATCAAAGGAGGTCTCGAACATAGAAAACTTGTAATGCTGTCTGGTTAGGGACTTAAATGGTAATATTTTGTCTGAATTTTCAAAATGCTTATCTCTCTTCAAAGTGCTAGGCTTTTAGCGAAAAGTATTTTAGGAGTAAAGTAGTGGACTTTGTAGTGGATTTTTGTGGATTTGCATGTATGATAATATCAGGAAATTATTCTTTTAAGTGTCTGGAATATATTGGTAGTAATGAAGATGTAAAAGTTTCTGCAATTGTTTTGCAGATTTGGGGAAAAAAATTAATTGCAGAGTTATTCTTAACATTACAGAGGTGAAGGTGAAAGCCTTGTAAATGTGTATCTGTTTCTGAAAACATTTGGTTTCTTTCTCTAGTGGCCTTTGTCAACCAAATCCACGGTGTGAATCTGCTAACTGATGTGTAATCAAAAAAGGTCATGCTTGGTCATTTGCTCCTTTCTCGGATTTTCTGTTAGGAAGCTTTTTTTATTATTATTTGAAGAGAGGAGACATGTTCTGGATGAACTTATTCACCCTCATATCAGGAAAAGAAAAAGGAGATGCTTAGTTGCACCAGAATTCCTGATTTGTCACCTTATAGAAGTGGAGGGAAGATGCTCATGGTTCAGCTCAGTGGTCTGAGAATGGGTTATACAATATAAAGTGAAAGTTTTTGTACTAATAAATATACAGCAATCCTTATTTGTGATTGCTTTATTTCCCTTTCAGGAAGACATAAAATCTTAGGCTTGCATTAACAATTAGTAATTGTTTCCTTCTGCAGCCTCTCTTCCTATTAATTCTCCCTATTTGTCTACTTTTAGTATGTACAGAACCAAATGTGCTCTCAGTATAGAAAGCAGTATATGCATAAGACTTGTTTCTTGTCGGATGTGACTCACCAAAATTACATTGTAGTGGTACATTCTCCTTCTCACTAGGTAGAACTGCACAAAAGGACATGATGTATAAGGATGTATAAGAGGCCTTATGACTGGTTTGTGTGAATGTGTATGGAAGAAGTGATCAAAATCCTAAGATGCAAGCATCCGTATTAGGCTGCCATTTCCTTTTGCTAGCCATGATTCATTCTTAATGGATGGATGTGTGATAATATACCTAAAGTTTCATGGAAGAATGTTTAATCACTTCTAGTAGTAGTATACCTAGCTTACTCTTTGCAGATGTTGTATGGTGCTGACTTAAAATTGGGTCTTAAAAAGCATAGTGCATTATTTGCTCCAGGGTAGTAAAACTATTCTAAAAGTAAAATTGCTTGGGGGTGGTTTCCTACAGATACAGTAATCAAGTACCCTGCAAGCACTTCAGATTTTTTTAATATTGCTGAGAGAAGCCTGCTTATCACTTGATCTCTAGACTGGAAACTTGGGATGCAGTGTTTAAAGTAGGTAGGTGATGTGCTCTTCTACTAACTTCAGAAACTCAATCTTTAGCCTCTCTGGCTTTAGTTGCAGACTCCAAATCAGACATCCAGAATATAATCAATTCATTGTAAGAAATTCAAGCGACTTGTTTATCTTCGGGTAGCAGCCAGGATACAGACTGACTGAAGTGGGGTTTTTTTTAGAATGATATTTGAGAGGATTCATTGTTCTTAATTCTTTTTTGTGGCTCAAACAAAGAATTTTAATCTAGAACAATGTCTGCAGGAAATGGCACTCCATTCCTTAATTTAGTTGATTTTTGAAAAATAAAATCTGTCTTAATGTGACACATTCATAGAACTACAATTTTTAGATGACTTTGAACCTTTTTCTGCTATGGTAATAGTTGAAAGACTAGAGGCTGAAGGTGGGAAGCTGGTAGCATTATGCCTATGTGCAGCTATTACACATTTGCCTTACAGCAGCTTTGATGAATAAGAACACGAAGATCTGCTTCAGTTTAAGCAGTTCTCTTATGAGGCAGAAGAATGTACTAGCACTGGACTTGTGTGAAATGGTATTCCATTTTCAAAGCAGAAGTATTATTATTCATTTGTCATCAGTTCTATATGCTCTTCTGGCCACTTGAGTGATAACAGGCCGTTATATATGCCGTGTTATTGCATGATGGTCTTAGTGTTTCTGCACCAGAGATTCAGGCCTATGATAACACAAGGTGTTCCTCACAATGAAGTATGACTGAATTCCTGGGAAGCATTGGCATTATGGCATGTAACTTCTGAGCATGTGTTGTAATGCAGCGGGAAGGTAACGGAAACAGAATCCCAGCTGCCCTCATTTTGAAGGAGAACAAACTGCTGTCTCCAGGACATTTCATCTGAACTCATAGTCAGCTTCTGAGTTTCTCTGAGAGCATGGCTAGAAGCATATTGGAAAGGCAGGCTAGGAATTTGAATCCTTCTGTTCTACCATGCAAAGACTGGTTACCTAAAATGTAAGGAATATTTTCTTACTTGCATGTAACTTTTTCTTAATGTTTCTGTTTAAAAAGTGATGTTATCTTGTATTTTAGCATCTTAAGGAATGAGTGGTATTAATTTGGTAATCTAAGGACTTCTTCTGTTTTTTAAATTAGAAATTATGGAAAAATCGGGTGAAGAAGGAATGCCTGATCTTGCTCATGTTATTCGTATTTTAACTGCGGAGAATATCCCTAATTTACCACCAGGAGGTGGTTTAGCTGGCAAGTGAGTACAGTACTGGAATTTCTTGAACTGTTTAGTCCACTGAAACACATACTTTCATTTAAATGTTTTAAAGCATTATTATGGTGGTAGCTATACTCAAAGAAGAAAGTTGGGTTTTATATTTTAAGATAGTTTACCATTTACAGTACATAAACATTTGTGTCACTGTTGCCATTCCAGAACAGTAAGAGGGAACAGATTGATCATATTTGTGGACATAACATACTAGTTGACTATTTCCATATGGTTGTTTAAAAAAAAAGTAGTAATTAAAAAAAGCTTTATTCTTGGCTTTTTAGGGCTTTACCTTTGTTAATAACTATCTATAATGTAACTGCAATATCAAAATACCAGATCAGTTTTCCTGATGTCATGTTCTCCCCACCACCTAGTGTCCATTGTAAATTTGGGTCAACACTTGTTTGTTCAGCAGACTTTCTCATAAGAAAATTGTTTTTCTTTGTCTAGTCTTAAACTGGATGTTAGATAAGCAACAATATTGAACTAGCATATGCATTTTAGAACTTGATTTGAATAAACATTCAGAAATTACGTTGTTTTTTCTGTGGAGGCTAATGGTGATGTTCTAACAACTTGTAATTTAAGGATTTTAATGAACAGAATTTAGGATGGCATAAACAATTGTTAATCTGGAATTCCCCCAACAGTGGGACCCATTATTGCTCCCCAGCATAGGTCATGCTCTTTCTGGAATATTTGTGTTTATCAAAATGTGAAGCCCTGTCCCCTGGGCATTTGTGTATACATCTCTTTCCATTGTGTGTACTTATTAATGAGCACACTGTTTGCAATGATTATTTTTTTGTAGCCTTGGAAGTACCTGTATGTTCTGGACCTTTTTCTCCACTTGGGTGCATTCCAAGTACTCAGAGAAGTTGTGGTGTGCCCGTTCTTAGTGCCTTCCAACTGCTGAATGAGTTGATGTATTTGTTTTGCTCATTAATAACAGCATCATGTACTGCTTCATTGTTCTGGAACCTTTGCATATAAACTCTGTTTTAATTTGTTGTGACCCAGGTTACATTTTTTCGTGGGCTTAGGTTCAGAGTTTGCCTTTCAATGCTTTCCTCTTAATTTTGACTTTTAAAGTCCTGAGTTCGGGAGGTTTACCTGCAGCCTCTTTGAAGAGAGCATCATACAGCATTGACTAACCTTTTTCTTGGCCTTCAAACTTAGGACCAAGACAGCTGAGCTTCTGAATGGAAATTCTGAAAAAGTACAACTACAGAACCCAAACGCACATACTGTGTAACTTGAAACTTTGGTCCTAACAAGATAATATCCTTTGTCTTGAGATCCTTATCCTGTGACATGAAGAATTCACACTTTCTCCTTCTGTTAGAAACTCCCAAGACTTGGCTCAAACAGGTTGCAGAAAGAGTTTGTCTGTGGTGGATATCCTTGGTTTTGGCACCATTTATAGTTGCTCCTGGTCTTCAGTATGTCTGAGTTGGAGAAATGCAATGGGATGTTACCTTGACTAGAATGTTTGCAAAGCTTCAGAACCTCTGAAGTAGCTCCACTTCTACTTGCATTGTATTCTTCCTTCAAGCATCTCTCTTGTATAGAAGCCCCTACTGGCTTATTCTTTGAGACAGAAGATCTAAAGGTATTAGTTCTGCTGTGTTCGCTTGATGGTGGTGTTTATCCTTTAAAATCTTATTCTTCAAAGACTGGCTTCTGGCTTGACTCAGATCGCCCTGTAACTTCAAGTGTTGCCAAAAGAATGGTCATTTGTTGCTGAAGAAAACG
The DNA here is from genome assembly GCA_013400335.1 of Eurystomus gularis. Taxonomy (NCBI): domain Eukaryota; kingdom Metazoa; phylum Chordata; class Aves; order Coraciiformes; family Coraciidae; genus Eurystomus; species Eurystomus gularis. Next base: position 187,813 of record VZZY01011091.1, on the reverse strand, counting down.
AAAGTCCTGAACTGCTCTGTCACTTGGGTGTTAGTACTTCCACTCAACATCTTGCTCCTGGGTTTTCCCATCAGAGGGAAGTGGGGAGAAATATGCTGTCCAAATAAAAGTGAATTGAAAAGATAGGGAAAGTCCCAAGGGACTGAGTTTTAATTCTGATTTGAACCCTCTGCAATGGCTGTTGGCTGTTTCTATGACAGCCTCACTTGGACTGTCAAGGTGTTTTCTGTTGTATTAAGTTCTATTGGAAAATCTTCCATCAGTGCTGATGGATCCCATACTAGCTCAGCCATGCAGCCCTTCTAGATTTCTTCTTAAAGCATTGACTTTAACTGATGTGCCCTTGGAGAAGTTATTCTTCGGTGATCTTTTCATATCGGACATAATTTTTGAAAGTGTCACTGTCAGTTTAATTCTGAACTTCTTTCCTGGAGCTCATTTAGATACAGCCCAAACCTTTTGTGTATGAACAAGCACAAACTGCGTGTAACACCAGTGCCTTGAGGCTTTGAGTTTTCAGGCGTGTCTGTTGTGCCTTTCTTCTGTGTGTCTTTGTATGATGTGTCTAGATAAATGCTGGTTGCATCATTGGCACATGTTGCTTCTGAACACAGGACACAACACAATGTCTTTCCAGTGTTGTAGGTTAGTAGTCATCCTGGATTTGATGCACTGTCCCTTGCATTCATTGGTCCACAAACCATCTCCCAGAGTTCTGAGTATTTTAGTAGGTACTGTTTTAAATGCTGGATCATGACTGGAAAAATATATTCTAGTGCTAGACGCTAGACACCAAGATTACCTCATATATTGCTTTATATCAGAAGTGGACTCAAAACATTCCATTCAGAAAAATGAACTCTTCTGTTTTGAATGTACTTTTGCTTCCATGGTGTGAATAGAAGAACCGTGTCATACCAGATCAGACCAAGGATCGTTCCAGCTCCATGCCCTGTCCACAGGGTAGCTGAAAGTGCCTAGTGAAGGACATAAAACTAAGAAAATATGTAAAATACTTCCCCTGTCATTATTATTTTGGTTTTCAGCTATGAAGATGATTGGGGGTCTGAAGCATCTCTTTTATGAGGAAAGGCTGAGAAACCCAGGTCTGTTTAGTCTGGAGAAGAAAAGACAGAGAGGATCAATCATACCAATGCTTATCAATATCTAAAGGGTGGCTGTCAAGAGGATGGGGACAGACTCTTTGGTGGCAGGACAAGGGACAATAGGCACAAACTGGAACACAATAAGCTCTATCCAAAGATGAGGAAAAACTTTCCTTTGACAGTGACGGAGCACTGGAAGAGGCTGCCCAGAGAAATTTTGCAGTCTCCTTGTCTGGAGATACTCAAAACCTGCCTGGATGTGTTCCTCTGCAGCCTGCTCTAGGTGAAACTGCCTTAGCTGGGGGGGATGGACTAGTTGATCTCCAGAAGCCTCTTCCAACCCTTCCATACTGTGATTCTGCACAGCTGAGGTGCTTCCTTATCTTGAGGTAGTTTATGTACTTGGTGACTTAGCTTCTCTTCCATGAAGTTAAATATGTTCAAAAGGAGCCTCATTAAGCTTTTAGCATCCTCAGTATTCTGGGGCAGGAAGTCACGTTGCATCAAGAGCCATCACTGTCTATTTTGGTGACATTTGCTGCTGTTTACATCTGATGCCTTTGTGCTCTTTGTTTGGAAGAGTCAACAGTTGGTGCTTATCTGCATTCTGTAAGATGTAAGTTTTATAGACCGTGGCCACTTCCAGACTTGAGAGTCTTAGTTCATGTAGCACTTCCTTTTTGCTGAAGCTGTCAGTTTTTATCATATTCGTTGCACTTGTCTGAACGCTTCCCAATTCTTACTATGATTTCATGTTGTAGGGACACAACCATTTTCCTCTCAGAAGTCTATTCTGGTTTTATTTTTTGAGAAGCTTTTTGTGCTTATATTGCCTGGCTGGAAAGATGTGGCCTTATATGGCACTGCCAGAAAAAGTTTAGCTAGTGGCATTTGGGTTTTCATTTCTACAGTGTGAATACACACTGGACAACACATCTCAGAGATAGTATACTCTAGGCACCACACTTCAAAAGTTCATAGGCAGGTAGTAACCTTTGTGTATGTAACAAAAATTGGTAAAAACCCAACTATCTCCAAGTTCCACATCCAGAAATAAGGCCAGAAAACCAGCAAACTTGGAAGAATTTTGTTATAATAAGCGAAATATGATTTAAACATTGCTCTTGGCAAAATCTGACTGTGCAGCTGAAACTAAAGATGCAAAGAGGTAGGTAGACCATGGGGAGGGTAAGATGAGAAAATATTTTGCTTTGCTTAGTCTTTACAAATCCTGACTTACTGCTTAATCCCCAAACATTGGAAGTGAGTAAAGACACAGAGAGGGGGCTTCATCTTTTTAAGAGACGGGTTAAAGGCAAAACATCTTAAACACTGAAATGATTACTGTGCTCAAACTGAGGTTCTCAAAAGTTTTGAAATCCTTTGTTGTACTTACTTTTTTTTTGTTTTTAAACTTCTCTCTTTAGGCGTAATATTATTGAAGCTGTGTATAGTAGACTGAATCCACACAGAGAGAATGAGGGGGTAAGTTCCCATTTTTTTGCTACACTTCTTTGTTAATGATAATGTCAAAGTAGTGCCATACATGAAGCAAAAATGTACATCACTGCCAATAAAGTATTATAAACACAAAATATGTATTGTAGCACACAGTTCGTTTTGACCTTGTTTTGAATGGATCTGATGTAGAACTTTATCCTCAAAAAGACCGCAAGCTGACACCCAATTCTGAAAGACTTTTGAAGCGTTTAATTGACTATTTCTTTTTCACTTAGACCTGTGAGGCAACTGTGCAGGTTTTTTTTCTAAATTATAGTTTATTATCATCAAAAATTATGGTCAGCATATTTACTACTTTGCTAGCTATTATGCCTACTGTCCAGAATTCTAGTGGAAGAGGAGGCAAACATACTGCCTATTGTCTTCTATAAGTGTGGAAGACCTTAGTACACTGAATATAAAATATAGTGAGGCTAATATTCACTATTTTTTTTAGAGTTTATACTGTCTTTAAATATCCCATGTGCAGTGGTCGAAGAAAAGTGTGAAGTGATTTAGTCTATTTTAGTTTTGATTTCTAAAATGGCTTATATTCTTCTGCCTGGTACCTAGTAAGTTGAATTTTAAATAATGTGTTGAAATGCGGTTTATTGTGACTTTAAACCTGGTTTTTGGGTGGTTCTTAATAATGGTATGAAGAGTAACAACTGGTGTTCTTAGCACTTGCAGTTAAATTTGTTTAAAAAAAACTTGAGAAAAGAAGAACTGATCAGCATCGCTGCTTTTACATGTGCTGTCACGACCTGTACAGTTTGTGAACTAAGTGAATCCTTTGTCATATTTTTTGTCTTCTGAGATAGCTACAAGGTCCTCAGTCAGGTAGTCATTACAGTGAGTGGCATTGGGGAGATACCAACTTTTATTTTAAATATTTAGTAATGATCAATTGTGCACCTTGAGATGGTGAATATGCAGTCTTATAGCAATTATTACTATGGTTTTCCCCCTGTCATCTTCTCTTGCCCTCTTATATTTGGTTTATTCTCTTAAGTTAGAAAGCTTGTGTAGCGGAAGGGGACACTATTCTGTTAGAGTACATATAGAGAAGAAATCTGTTTCTTTTCTTAGGGTTTGTTCCTTTTTTAGTTTGAAAGTGATAGAGTACGCATTTTTCATTAACCTTTCAACAAATTGTGCAACAGTCCCCCAGAACAAGCTAGGCAAAACTTTCCTCTTTTCAGCCTTAGTACTTCAGGAAACTCTGCACTCCTCTTAGCCTGCTTCTACTTTTCGTGTTTGGCCATAGTTTTGCTTTGGAGTAAATTTAATCGTGAAAGTGATTTATTTGAAGATTAAGGCATAGGTTTAACAAGTTGGCTGCTTTTTTTAAAGGCAAAAAAAGTTTGTCTAATAGTAACTTTCTAGAAATATCCCATGCTACAGTTGCATTTATGATGCATCTTTTCAAAGTCCGAGTTTACTTTTCAGTAGACATGCAAGCTTGCTAGAAGTCCTAACATAAAATACAGCATCCTTTTGTGTATTGGCTACTTCCAGGAAAGTTTTGTACATCTTCCATTATAATATAATAAAATGAGGTAATTGAAATAAATATTCAAGTTACTCATATAAAAGAATATAGCTCTAACCCATGTTACCATTAATAGCTTTGACCTTTCTTGCCACTTGGTTAGTTGGTTAGTTGTTTTGAGTCCTTCTAATTTGTTTTCCTGAATTATGAAATGTGAGCAGTACACTCTTGTCTCATTTGTAAACTGCCTGCTGTTGCTATTTGGTGCAGATCTCGACCATGATTTGGATCATGTGCATTAAAGTTTAGTTTGATCTTGTGGTAAGATGTCATTTGCCAGTTAGTACCTTTTCTTCTTTCTGTCCTAAGTTATTCTGACCCAGAGCAGTTTGAGAGGAGGATGGGTGAAGGATGCAATTCCTGTTTGCACTTTCCCAGCAAGTAGGAATTGTTATCTTACTACCCTTGAAGTGGAAGAATTTAGTGAGCTTCCACTATGAGTTGATAAAAACACAACTTCCGTGCTAGTCTTACCAGTTCCAGGTACATATGTAGTGACCTCGTGGTCTTTGGAACTGGATACTCCAGTGTGTGGGGAGGTTACAAGGGAAGGAAGCTGTTCAGTTACTCAACCATCAGACTGCTCATGTCTACACACTGTGATGTTGCTGCATATCTCACATTTAAACAGGAAGCAAAGGTAGGATAGAAACACAGTACATGCCAATGATGACATTGCCAATTGAGACCGAAATTAACTAATAATGCCCTTGTTTAAACTAGAATGAAGCAAGAGCAGATCTTCATGTGAAAAATTATGAACTGCAGACGTGGATGCAGAGTCTGCAGAGCATGAAGGTGCCTCTGACTTGCACTTCGAAAAATCTCCCTCTTGTGTAGTTAACAGTGTACATTAGTTAGTGTTGGAGTGTGGGCACAGTGCAGAACACAGCTGTTAATAACTGCAAAGTCTGCCTGTGGCACTCATCTTCATCTGATGATTTTATATAAGGCTAGAACCATTTTTTATCACGACAAAATAATAATGTAATTGCTAAAATGAACATGAGTAAAAATTTAAAAAAAAAACATGAAAAACCACAGAAACAGACCCCACAAAACCAACCACCTAAACCAACCAGATGAAGTTTTTTGCAATTGACAATATTATTTCCTTCTAAAGAGTACACTTTTTAGCGTTGAACAGTTTAAGCTAGTTACCCTGAGTTAGTGTGAGCTGGATCATATAAGTTCTTAGAAAGTATATAAATCAAAACCAAGGTGGTATCTTTTTCTAGATTAGCTTCATTTTCACTCAACACTGTAAGGATTTCATTTAGTGTTGTGCTTAGTATTTTTTTGTCATCCAGGCTAGTGATTGTAGAGTAACTTCTTTGAATTCTTCACATGTGCATTTTCTGAGAACATTTAACATGTAGCCTAAATAAGGAGATATAGAGGGATGTAAAGTAAGAGACTGAGCAGTGAAAGAGTCCTTACTACAGCAGTATTCACAGATCTCTAGTGTGGCTTCAGGGTATAGCAGTCATCAGTTCTCTGCTGAGTAGCCCAAAGGGAAGGTTCAAGTATCTCATAAATCCAAGATAGGAGAGAGCCTTGCATCGGGCTCACTAAGAACAACTTTGCCAGTGTTTGAGCAAAGGGACCTCTGTTGTAAATGTTGTGGTTTGTGCCTTTACAAGTGTGAGTAAAGTAATCGAAATCTGTTATGTGTTGTGGCTTGATGCTTTCAAATATTTAAAGGGAAATTAAAGGAACTTCTACCTAAATAAATGTTACCACTATAATGTTACAATACCACAAAGTTGTTCTAGTTAACATGTTAAAGTGTTACTCTTTCTCTAATGACTCTGCTTCTTTGGCCTTTTTTTCATGTGTTCCTAAGGCTAGGAGACAACTATCCAATTAGGCTGCTTTAGGTATATATGTATCTTTAAACACAAGGAACAATGTTAAAATTACAGTGGCTGTGTTAATAGTTTCAGTGGCGGGTTTTGTTTTTTGAAGCTCTGATTGAGTGTCTTGTTTGGAACCAGTCATGTTTCTGTCTTATTAACACTGCACTCTGGCACTTTGCTAAGTCAAATCATTTGTCATTAAGGGCTGCTACAAATAATTTTTAAAATATAAATGGACAAAATTCTTACACTCCTAAATGTTGTAAATCCTGTCCATAATATATAGCAGCCCTTTTTCTATATAAAATTTAACACAGCAGAAATTGTGTTAGAATTGTGAATGCCTGTCTTTTAGCTGCCACAAACTTATTCTTATTTTTACAGTCAGTAGCACTAGGTTGAATTAGAATGTGAAGGAAGACAAATGCTGATTTGAGCAATAATCGTAGTTCTCAGGGACCTGTTCTAGCCACACATCATTAGAAAGAGATCAGTGTTACAGTGTCTATACAACGGATAGTATATAAAAGAGGCAGTTTCTGTCCTACTGTTGTCTGTGGGGTTTCTTGTCTACTAGCACTGAGGGAGATGAGGGAAGCACAAAATAGTCTTCCACCAGAGAGCGTGGAAAGCAAAGCAGGATATGAGTTTGAATATCAAACACTAACAGCGCTGCCACTTTGACTCCTACTAGCATTTGAATTGTTTAGGAATCTTAGGGCTGCTATCATCTTGCTTACTGCTTTTACTCGTCAGTGTTGCATGGGAGCAAAAGTATTCACTTCAGTCTGCCAAAAGAATTTTAAAAGATCTGAATATTATGAAATGTGGAGATTCAGGCTGCGTGTTTGCTAATGTCAACCTCAGAGCAAAACTGGGGGGATGGAGAAACTGTGGAATTGAGATGTTCTCTGAACTTTAAAAAATTGGAGTTTTTCAGCTATGCTGCCTTGCTTAATATTAGCTAGATAAATACATGAATAGTTGTTTTGTCAAAACCTAAGAAACAGGATACATCTGTAGCCTCATCTTGATGCCCTGAGTTTTTACTGACTTTTGTGTTTATGAGGCATTAGAGCAGTCTCACTTCATACATTAAAACTACCTGCTTTAAATTCCATCCCACTGGGCTCTTGAGGAAGCAGCTGAATATGAAAATGCTGGTACATGGGAGTCAAAACATCTCAAACTAAGACCAGCGAATCACAGTGGAATTGTCTCTACTTGTGCAACAAATTAAGCTTTCTATGCAGTAACATTCATTTTTGTGGTAAAATTATCCCCTTTAAACTTACACTGTGCTAATCAATCTTGGGGCTTCTATTCCAGCAACATTCCAGCATTCAGAATCTCACTGAACCCAAGATACTGTCTTAGTACTGCTATTAAGCTTGTAAATGAGTGATGGCAATACTTGTACTTTATGAAGCTTTTGGACTAGGTGACAATAAAAATGAAGTCAGCAAGAGAACAGGGCAGTCTGGATTTGGCCTCTAATGTATTGCAAGGTCTGCCAGCTTCCAGAGGTACAATACCATTTGCCTAGATTGATAACTTGCTGAGTGTTAATAATTTAACATGTACTATTCCCTTAAAGGAACAGTACTGCTTTAGCACTTGAAATACTCAGTGTTGGTGTCAGAGCCCTGTAACAGATGTGCAAATCTGTTGGAAAAACAAACAAACAAAAAAACAACAAAAACACACACACAAAAAAAAAGCCAAACAAAAAACCCCAAACCAACAACAAAAAAAATCACCCAGTTTTTCAACTCAATGCTTGTAGCCAAATAGATGGTTTGCAGAGGGGGCCCCCATTCCTTAATGCTTGTTATTCAGATTTTGTGCTGTGGGTTGTTACATTTCACTTTAACTCTTCTACCTGTCAATTTCTCTAAACAATACACATCTGCCAAAAATAGTGTCTTATGTTTTTCAAACACCACCACTTCTGGTAGGTAGCCGCTTGTTTCTTTCATGGCAGCACCATGCATGCAAAAAATGAGGGATTGTTTTCTATAACACTGTTTATTTTGATGTGATGCTTCAACTACACTGCTAGCAGTAATCTGTTCTCATCAGTTTTTCATATAACTGTGTTGCTATTGGCTATGCAGAAATTAACAATTAAAAATACTGACCTGATGGTTAAAGAAGCTTCAATTTTCAAATTTTTTTACTGACAACTGACCAAAGTTGGGTCAAGGTGGAGTTAAGTGGGAAGAGGTACCATGTTGACACTGTCTGGCTTAAAATAAATTGAAATGATGAAAAATGCGGTTTAAATAGGTACCATTTCTTATGTTGTATAAAATAGACAAACATGGATGATACTGCTCTAAGATGTATGCTGCTAATAAGGTGTTTTGCATTCAAATAGAGGAAAGTTGATGGTTTTTTCAATCAGAAAAAAAATGTATTTTTAAAAATGTCTTTTAGAAAATATTCTAGTTTAACTACTGATTTTTTTGGGGTCTTGAATCTTAAAAAAAGGACCCTGGCGAAGCCGAGGAAAGTGGAACACAGGGAAAATTGGTGGAAGCGCTCAGGCAAATGAGAATTAATCATAGGGGGAACTACCGCCACCTCCTGGAAGAGATGCTGACTAGTTACAGGCTAGCTAAGATGCAGGGAGAAGAGTGCACTGCTGAATCAGCTGCAGCATCTACTTCAGATACTCATGCTGGACCCAGTGACCCCGTACCAGACTCCCATGACCTTCCTGAAACACAGACCTCGAGTGAAGATTCAGGGATGAAGGGGATGGGTGATAAACAGATATAATGTTTTACAGAGCGGATTTAACGCTTCGCTTGGCGTTTTTTTCCTTTGTTTATATCTCAACATTTGTCACTTCTATCCTAGAAGTCTGTTTGTTTTTACTTATTTGTACAGATTGTTTATACACAGCTTTTTTTTCCTTAGATTTTCGACTACTATATTATAGTAATTGCATCTCACGTTGTGTAGTAAGCAGTTAACTTCTTCTTTGAGATCTTGTTTTTTTTTTTTATCCTGTGACACCAACAGTAGGAATCTTAACATGCTATTGCAAAAGTCGATTTTAAACTTTTAAGTACATTCTTAAATGGTAATTTTGGTATGTTTGCTAATTGTAAAGTAATTCACATCTTAATTGTATCTTTTGTGCAAATTGAATTATACAAATTCTTCCATCTTTTTTTTTTCCCAGCATCATATACTGCATGTTTGTATTTGAATTGTATATAGTTTATATTACGACTAAAATTACACAAGTTATTATGCTTTAGGTTGTCATTTATTCTTCATAAAATGCTTGATTTTTATTCCCATTTAGATTGTATCCACTGTTCATCATAAATACTGATTTTTCTAGATGACTGTATTATTGCTTCCCAGGCTGTAGCATAACATATATTCAGAAATTAAAATGTACTTAGATTTAGTACCTAGTGTCAAGTTCTAAGACTTTGTGTTCAAGTGAAAATAAAGAATGTGCTGTGGAATAATATCTGTATGCATATTGACTCTTTTAAGCAAGTAATAAACTTCCTTTGAAATGCTCTCATTCTGACATGACTTGAAACTTTTCGTAGCTTCTGATATTAATTCGTGATATTCATTAGTTTCTACAAATAATTGAATAATTTCAGATTTGGCACATTGGTCATAATCCTCTAATTGGGCAGCGTTTCTCAGGTTCAGGTTAAACATCAGCCATATGATTGAATAAACTCACTATTCTGGCTAAGTCTACCTTTTACCAAATCTTTTCTTTGGGTGTACAACACATTTATGTACTTGCATAAGTTAAATCTGGAATTCTTGTCTCAGTGGTCAGTTCATAATATAACACACAAAAATACCATTGTTCAAAACGGGTACAAATTTCACTGCCTTAATGAAAAAGAGCCTGTGGTAATTTCTTGCAGACCAGGAATATCTGAGGAGTTGTGTTCCTTAGTATTTTATAAGCGTGGGGCTTTTTGTAGTCCATAGATGTAGTATCAATTGATAGGTAATGATTTAGTACAGTTTTAGATAATATTTGGTTTTAAGTCTTTATGCTCTAATAGCGTAACTGGGTTTGTGTTTTATAAAAGTAAATTCCCTCATGAAGTTGAGGAACGTAGAATGTGTGTGGAATTGGGCAGGTATGGAAAAAAGGAGAATGTCTTCTGTCTGACGCTAGTGCTCTACTTAATTATGCCTCTGAAATCCAGAGTGCAACAAAATGTTTTTGTGTGTATTGATGAGTAGTAATACTTCTCCTCTTCTTTTCCTGTAGGGTGCTGGAGATCTAGAAGATCCGTGGTAGCCTTACAAATCTACTAAAATGCTTTTGATTCTGAAAGGGGGAAAAAAAAAAAACTTTTAAAATCTGTTTTCTTCAATACAAGGGAAAAATTCTGGTGGATTTCCAACATTTTGTGAAATGGGCAGAAAGATATTAGAATTTTCCATCATTTGTTCATTTTTGTGTTTTCTGATATTGCCACTCTTAGCATTGCCTGTACTACAGTATTTTTACCAGCCTCAGGCATACTGATTACATCTGTAACGAACTTTGTCCCTAAAAAAAGAAGGAAGGAAGGAATGATTCTCTCAGCAGATGGGTCTCTGTACCTGAGGTGCATGGGATTGTAGGTGTACTCTGAAGATACACTGTGGCTAAATGAATTGCGCAACACACAAGCACGAGAGAGTGCAAGTAATTGTTTGAGATGTGACTTTTTTTAACTTTACTGAGTTGGAAGGCTTTGCAGCTCTGTGGCTTGGAAGTAATTTCAATTGGGCGATACGCTATCAGATGTGTTTTGGGTTGTTTTTTTTAATTTTTCCAGTTTTACCTGTATTACCAGACCGTTAGGTTTCCCTGCGGTGTCCAAATTGTGATACGTTGCCTACTGCTTGCTTGAAGATTAAGTGTATTTGGCATAATATATGAAGATTCTAGGCATCTAAAAACAGTAAGAATTTTACGCATGTGTACAACACACCCTTAAAAACTCTTGCTAGAGAAAATCTTTTAAAACCAAACTGATGAATTTATAGTTAGTAGTGACTTGCTTTGACATCTCTCACAGCTGCAGGTTTTTTTAAAAATGCTGAAAATTTGCCTTTATTATAATGTAAATTGTTATTTTTTGTTCTATATGTGGTTTTCTATAGTTTTTTGATTTTTTTTCAGCTTAAGATAAAGACAGAAGTCTTGTGTAATATGGGTATAATTTTTAATTGTTTGCATTATTTTCAAAGTTCAAATTATCACTTTGAGATTACTATAAATACACTTAAAATTATCTATTTTAAATTAAGAAAATATTAGAGATATTTTCATGGGTTCGATGACCTTTCATTTTATAAGCAATGGGCATGGTACAGAGTGGCTGTCATGTAAGGTACTTGAAGATTCTTAGTTTAATTCTATTTTTGCAATAACCTTGACTTTTTTTCTGACTTCTTTGAGTTGTGCATGTAATGAGTCCAGTAAATGCTGAAAATGGGGAAGAGTAAAGTATTTATCTAAAATAAAAGCTATTGGGGAGGGGAAACAATGAATGTATCCATCTGTACATGATTTACATGCTGTGGATGCCTTGTAAACATTTTCCTATTTGTTTAAACTGTGTTTCAGCGAGGATGTAGTTGCCCTTGTGTGTAGTTTTAAGCTAATGACAGTCATCAACTGGTTTTGTGTGAAATGGAATTCATGGTATTTTTCTGTAACTTTATCCCCATGGTGAGTCTGTAAAAACCACACGCTCTTTCATACTGGTGCCGAAGGCCAGCTTTCCCAATCACTTTGATTCACTGTGTATCTAATTTTTTTTTTTTTTGGTCTAGAGAGGATTATTGCCACAGTATATTTTATTTATTCATTAGATTTTAGCCTTGTAAGTTAAAGTGTTCTAAATGATGATGTTAACAGGTATTTGTCCCTTTACTGGTTTTTTTGGGGTTGTTAAAAGATAGGGAGTGAAGAATGCAAAATGGTTTATTGTTCAGACTGTCCGCTCTGGTCCAACCCTGTACTGATAGTACCTTCCCAGTATGATATTGTGATGTTTCATACAATACAGTGAACATAACCAACTTGTTATCTTCAATAAAGGATTGCTAAAACAGTGTGATATGCTTTATATTTTCTTGAGAAGGATTTATCAAGAAGATGTAGTTGTTTTATATAACAAGATAACCAAGTAGGATTGATGAGGTGTCTCCTAGTGGTGGATTTGTGCTTGTTCTATAGCAAGTGTGGCTCTTTGTCACGATGAGCCAGAAGTCTCAAGGTGGGCTTCTTTGTCTTTGGGAGACAAAAGAGTGCAAACAACATTTAGCGCTCCTAGGGCAAATCCATCCCCGTGAATGAGTCTTATTCCAGCTACAGGAGAGCATTCATTTAAAGCCTAAATATTCAGATTGAACTTGACTTTTTAGTAAACGCGTTTCCTGAAATTTCATAAAGATCTGGGGTTAGACCTATAAAGTCTTAGTTCTGCACAGTGTTTTGGATATAAATTTAATGCACTTATTTTAAAACTTTTACTGGTTTGGTTTTTGGTTTTGGGGCGCTTTTTTGTTATTAATGAAGTTGTTTAGCCGAGTGGGAAAGGAGAATGAAATCCTCTAGATTATTGACATCTGCATAATAATAAACTGTTACTGTGGAATGGGTGTATTTATGAATAATGTATAGATATTTGAGTCTATAAGCTCTATAAGTTTTTGAACTTTTTTGTTGGATCTGCTTGTACAGCATAAGCCCTGCACGCGTGCCTCATGAACTGGAATTTCAATATCTCGTTCCCACTTGTAAGGGTTTTTATACTCCATAGACTCCAGTCCTGTAAACACTTACGTCTGCAGGTTTTTTTCACATAATGTGGATAGTGTCCCTGAAATAAAAGGATTAATGTTTGTGTTGTATATAAGTGAAGCACATAGGTTTTTGAAAGAGAAGGGCCATAGCTTGCACAGCTACAACAAAATGTAAATCAAGACTTCTTTTTTTCCTCTAAATTAGCACTACTCTCTGTTCACGTATCCACTGGATTCCAAATTCTAATAATGTTTTTAGTTTAATCAAAATACTGTTCAGATTTCAGCAGCCTGGATTAAAAAAAAAACCCTGTGCTTGTGGACTTTGTATCCTCTACTGTGAGAAATCTGAATATTTGATAAAATTTGTTCATGTGTGTGCCATAACTTTTTTGTTTTAAAATTATGTTCTCTTAATTATATTGCCACCCCATAACACAAAGATACTTCTATAGAACGCTGAGAATGGGGATTGTCTCTTCCATCTCCGGTCTTTCTGATGTCAGAATCAGCTTGGTTCTTTTCTTCTCTTCATTTGTATGACTTCTACTGTAACAGAGACAAAGTAGTCCTTGTCAGTTCTCAAATATATTCTCTGATAATCTTGAGCAAAATAAAGATTTCTTTTAACTGATCCTTATTAAAATGTTAAATGGAATAGGGAATAAAGAAATGGATGCAAGTATAAGTGGTGTCATCGTGACCTTCTCAAAAGGCCCATATGAGAGGTTAACTACAATGAAAGTCTCTTAATAGACTGGGTCTTTATGTGCTTCTTTGAGCCTGCATGCAAACTGTTTGGCTAAAATATCCATACTTTGCATGACTCTTATATGCTGATGTTGTTTTTTACGTGAAGGAGTAAAAAAACCCCAAACGGTACACTAGGTATAGGCAAGATACCAATTCTTGTAACACATCACAGGCTAGCTGCTAGCGGCCGGGTAGCTTCTTGGTACCATGTGTAAAGTCAGCCACTTCATCTGTGAGCTTTCTTACACTGTCAGGCATGATCACTGGCTTGAATCTTACACAAAAAGTAAAACTAGCCCCAGAAAACCAGTCTGTCTTCTTGGGCACTTCGAAGGTTCATAGTGGAAATCAAAATCAACAGGGACTCGAGATTAGGTAACTTAGTGGACAGTTTTTACCTCTGGAAGATGAAGCAAAAAGCAGTACTGCCTCACAGGAGGTAGCGGGTCTATTCTGGCAAAAAACAGCCACAGTGCCAAGCAGTTGCCAACTATTTGGGGGTTTGTTGGGCTAAAAAGCAAATCTTCAATGTAAGGATTTAGTGAAGGCATGTTACTTTTATATCTTTATAGTTGGTTTTTAGCTCTAAAATAAAAAGACAAAGGGAGGTAGCTCCACTGGTGCAGGTGAAACACTGAATGGTGTGCTCCCAGAGATGAAGGCAGTTTGACAAAACTACAAGGAAGTACCCAAGTCACTGAACTTTCGCAATGTAATCCAGGTAGGTATGCAGTTGAAACTCCTCCTGGGGTCTCATGCAGCTTTGTGACCCCTTCCTCTCTGTGCCAGTCTGATCTTGTCCTGCTCACGTTTATTTGGACTGTCGTTGTACAGATCTGACTTTGCCATGCTTTGCCTGGACTGCCTTGTATTGCTATCTAGCTGCTTCTCTGCTGATCAAAAGACAAGTAGATTTTGCATTTTAGCACGACTATGCCTCCTCTTTGTGTTTAGCTCACTGCTTGAGGACATCTCTCATTTCTATCACCCATGTTATGTGCTTAATTGGTGCTGCTGTGCTTTGCTCTTCTTACATCTGAAAGGTCACGTTTCCCCAAATACCTTATTTTTCCTTCTTCAAAAACCTTCTTAAAGCTTGCCTTCGCTGTGATGCCTGGTTTTGAAGACTGATTTGGATTATTGAGAACTTCCTTCTCCATTGAGTGCACCTGCTTCTGTCCTTGGCTGTCCTTATTTGTCTATATACAGCTTGAGTAGGAATGTCCTACAGAAAGAGCGTTGCTGTACTGTTACTGTGATTAGCAACTGTGAATTAATATCAGCTAATGATTGCATCAGCACCTGCTTTTGAAACTTGGCAAGGACTGATAAGGATTCAAGTCACGAGGACGGGCTTCTGTAGGAGAAAACAAACAGGCATTCTCCATCAGTTCGGTAATCTTTCTGTGAAAGCAGTTGCCCTACCTAATAAAGGAAGAAAACCACTGTAGTAGGAAGATGCATTCGGAAGACTTTTGGCAGCTAACTGACACAGTGATTTTGGAAAGAATTTCTCCTGTTGTGTCAAGTCTGTTCTAGAAATGACTGTTACCCTGCTTTCCTTGCTTTCTCAGACTTCTGGAATTTAAGGTGAGTTGTGGGAAGGTTGAGGCTATGTCATAGTAGTGTTTGGTATTCTAAGGACCCTACCTGTGACCTTTAAAAAGTTGGCAACAATCAAATTCAGGAGTCTCCTCATGACGATCTCAGAAGTTCATCTGATCTGTAAATAACTACTGATTTTTATGGCCTTTTTCAGGCAGCTTCTGGTTTGTGATATGGGAATAGTTATGGGATGTTTTCAAACAAGCATTTTGCAGAGAACTTTTATGCAAAGCTATGTCAGAAATGGGATCTACTTTAATCACTTTGAAAGAGCTGCAAAGCTCAAGTGAAAGAAATTGGGCAGAAATTCGTAGAATGAAAATTGTCTGGTGAGATAAAACACAGCTTTCAAAAGTGAGTGTCCAGAACTTAGAAATGGTACCCAAAGATGTTTGGCTGTGTTATATCCCTTGCAAGAGTATTAATTTCTGACTGAAAAAATCTGAATTTTCTTTTTAAAAAATGTGCTAAAAGAGAAACTGGTGAAAACACACCTCTCTACACTGATGTATTTTAGCTACCTTTTGGAGGAGGGTGAACATGTAGTGTAGTTAATATTTAGAAGTTAGCTGGAAACTTTGAAGTAAATGCCTACATGTTAAAGTCTGATTGCATTAATGAAAAATTATTTCCTACTGTGTTTTTGTAAGGAAACTTCTTAATACCGTCCTCATCAAATTCATTCTCTAAATATTTTTTTTTGTTTTGGCAGGTTACTGGCATGTGAAAAGGTGGATCTCTGCTTAATCATGAGCCAATAGTCTACAGTAGTTCATTTGCTCTTCTTAGGAGAACCTGGAGAATGTGCTCTGACTTTTTTTGGATCGTTTACCCAGTGGTCATCTTCACTTCATAAACACGTCTAAATTTAATGGTGCAATAAGGATTTTGGCCTGGTTATGTAAAGCAGGTGTGTTTTTTCTAGTGTGCTTAAAATAATAATAACGTTTCAGTTTTGGGAGCAGAGAATGTGAAATCAAACCAGAATCCTTTTTCCAGCTCTCCTAGATCTGCACGTACTTTGGAAGGGTACAGTTGTAGGAAGTGTTCTGCTAACGCAAGCCATGTCTGAGGTGATTACAAGTGTGATGCTTTACAACTTCTCGGTCTCTGCTTCTAGTCGTAGACAACTTTTTTCATTGTACTGGGTGAGATTTTATAGTGGTGAAACATTTTACATTAATCACTCCATTCCTACTTGTCCTTACTTTAAAGCCATTTAACAAATTCCATACTGTTGCTTCAGAGACTGCAATTATTGCACTTAACTTCCCACTCAATTTATTAGAGGGGAAAAAATGCAGAGATCCAAGTGTGCGAGTAATTGCAGCAACTTTTACATGCAGTTACTGTATTTAAAGTGCTGCTCTGTGAACTGAATGAAAAAGCAAAAGTTTTATCTTGTAGGTAGAACTTCCAATATGGTCTTAGTAGCCCCTATGCTTTGAACTGCATTAAATAAAAGCTTTTGGATGAAATTAAAGAAAAAGGCGGGGGGGGAGGGAAGTAAAACATGGGTATTGTGTTATTGCTGACTTAAAGATGTACTCCTGTCTTTCTGTTCAGCCTTCAGTACTCATTACTTGGAAGATCCATCTTTGCAATGCAAACTGGTTTTGTCCTGAGTGGATCAGAGTCCCACTGTATTTGGTACTACAGACTCCTAGAAAGCACAGCAGAGCTAAGCCCATGAGATAGATCTATGAGAGTGAGCCTCATGCAGTGAGGGACAGACACTTGCTTTAATTATCCTTGGAGTGGGCAGAATGGACGTGTGGTAGTTGTCACGCCACCATTTGAGTGACGGGGACGGGAGACAGGATGTGTAAATGCATTAGGTGAATATTTGCTGAATGTGGTATTATGTTTTTCTCTGGGTCACTAGTATAAACAAGCTAGGAACCTGGAACTATTTTATATAGGTACATAATGTGAGGGGTGGCACCTGAAGAGCCCACACAGTTCAGTGGATTCCTAAGTTCAAAACGGAAAGGCGAGTATTCACTGCAGGCGATGCTTTCATCACCCTTCACCAAGCAATGCTTTCACCTTGGTGACTGGATCTTTGAATGCCAGGCAATTCTGAAACAAAAGTTGTTTTAGATGGTGTTTAGAGGCTAGTACTTGGAATTAGTGTTTTAGCTTCTAACCTGTGGAAAGTAAGGATTGTGTTCACTGGCAGTCTTTGCATGTTCAGGTGAATATGAAATTTAAGTTCTGCTATCTGTATCCACACTGAATGGTACATGTAGCTTTGGAAATGGCTTCTTGTGAAATGTTTCCTTGATGCAGAGGTCTAGTTTGTGCTGGCCAGAGGGCACCTTCCTTGAATTATATTCCATTCAAACCTTGCATGTGCTAGATCTTGCTGTGCAGCCTGCTAGGTCAGGACACCTAAATGGAAGGATTGAGTTTGTTGTTGGTTCAGTGGGTTTTTTTGGTTATTGGTTGTTTTTTTTTTTGCTTTACAAAAATTTGTACTTCCAGTTATTTGATTTCACTCCCAATGTTCACGTTGGTTTGGCTTTGGTTGTGATGGTGGTGTTTAGGTTTTTTTTCCCCACACTCTCTCTCACATTTCTGTTGCTGGGTGGTTACGATCTGATGTGGAATCAATGAACTGTTGGTTATGACCAGCCATTGTAAAAGCCTTGGGATGCAATTCAGTACCACAGAGTGAAGCTTTCTGTACAAAGACTGGAGATTTCTAATCTGAACTGAGCTCTTCCAGCAGGAAACTATTTCAGGGGAGCACAACCTGAGTAGGTTTGATTGTGAAATGTCTGCCACCAATTTGATACATGTGAAAAGGCAAATGAGTTGTAGGAAGGCTTATCTGGATGCCCTGGTAGAGACAGAGAGGGAGTGAACTCGTTATTCTAAGCTCTGGTGAGGCTGAGCAGAGTGCTACATACAACTGTGTGATACTACGTGTGTGATTTTGCAGGTGGGGAAACTGAGGCGCTGTGAAAAGCAGCACAGCTTGTACAATATGGCAGTACTCGTGATCATGCAGTCAGGAGCACATCACAGGATTCCTTGCCTGAAGATCCAGTCGTCCTTCCCCATGATGAAGTGCTTTGTGCTCAACAGACCAACACTTGCTCCTTGGTTACTGTTCAGTGAATGTCAGTTGTCATCAGAAGTTCTAGCAAGGGTAGACGTAGCTTGCTGTGGGGTGCTGTGCTGTGTTTTGGTAACCCAAAGGGCGGATGTGGTGGCGATGCAGTGCCAGGCCATTTTATTTTTGAGCTTCTACTTGGCTTCCTATTGGGCTGCCTAGCTGTGCTGTCTGTGTTATGAATTTCCCATTTCGGAGATCTTTCAATAACACCAAGTCCCTGTTGAGTTTATTGCTATCAAAATGTTAGCAGCAGTCTTCCAGGGTTTAATACTACGCTCAACATTCCCAGCTCTCACGACGGTAGAATCGAGGTCTGGGTCTCTCACTGGCAAAGGTTTTAAGGATTAGGCTGTAACAGAAAATTCTTTGAAAGCTGTCATCCTCTAGAACAGAAATGTGATGGACAAATGCTGGAAGGGTAACACTGTAGGTGGAGAAGGGTGCTGTTCTGTGGGTGAACTTCCTCCTGGAGAGGCAACAAACCCAGGGTTTCCTTTAAAATAAGATTTTTCTATGGCTGCATGACAGTTCTAGTGTTTGGCCCTCTGTAGGGGAGGGCATCCAGAAGGAGTCAGCTCCTGCATGCTGCTGTTCTTGCAGCTATGATAACAGCAAGAATTAGAGGATAATTATTTTCATTAGAAATCACGGGAGAAGCCAGCCATGCTGATTACCCGTGAGGGGCAGGGGCCAGGTGCCTCCTTCCCCTGAAACATCACGTGAGCCAAGCGGTAGCTAATTACAGCGTTTATAATGCCATTAACCTTTAATCGCATGGTCCATTAGTGGACTAAGAGCATTAAAAAAAAAATAACAAAAAAAGCCCACCAAACCATGTCACAGCTTCCCACGCAACTACATTTTGCGCCCCCCCCCCCCAAGGGCTGCAGGCTCCCAGCTGAAGGCAGAAACATCACACGCTCACAGGGATGCCCAGGGTAAAAGATACTGCATTGGAAACTTGCTCCTCGAGAGCATCTCTTTCTTGTCGCCTGCCCTCTGTGTCAAGGGAGGACTTTATTAGTGCTGAATGAAACGTGGCTTTAAAGGTCAGATTGTCCATCAGTCTTGTGGGAGCCGCGGGGGAAAAACTGACAACCATAGTGTTTGCCTCTTTACACGGGTACAAAGCTGGCCCTGATTCTGTAAATTATGAGGCTCTATTTAGAGGTAAAGCGCAATCTGTCAGACCAGTTCCAGTGGTAACAAACCATTTAATGAAAAAGCATTAAGCAAGAGAACTTTTTAACAATAAACATCTTCCTACACTTAGCACATTTGGGTGCTTAATCACCTCTCCGTGTGGTTTTCGGTGTAATATGTATGGTATCGAGCAACTGGCAAGCTGCTTGGCATTTGTATAGCATCAAACAGCAGACTACTTAGCCAGCCAGTGCATCTAAATAATTACATATAAGAAATACTTGTGGAAATTAACCCCTCCATATAACCATGGCAATCTGTGTGGAGATAGCAGCTATTACGGCCCACATGCCGATGGGTTTTGTTTCCCTATCTAAGCCTGAGGTAAACAGAGTAACTGGCGCAGAACATGAAGTGTTTTCTTTACCGTTTAATGCTTTTCAGTGGATTCTACTAATGCGGTTGCATTGGCTAGTTACTCCTGCTAAACTATGAAATGCTCAGGAGGGAACCATTCCAGAATTGTTTGAGAGCAAGCCACAAGCATAATGCCTGCGTACATAAAATACATTTTAAAAGGAAAAAGTTAAAGCTCAGTGGGACTTGTTGGTGATCTGACTCTCAAGATGAAGTATACAGTTTCCTTTTATCAAATAATTCTAAGGTGAGCAACTCCTCAAGACGAGAGGAAAAAAAGTAGCTCTGGAATAAGAACAAAATACCTGTGTGATTTTTATTATTAGTCTGAGGAAAAATGTGTAGGAGGAAGTACTGATTCTTGGGCTTGTTCTCCAGGTTCAGGGGGAGTTGATCATCCAGATCTGTTTCAAGCTCTTTTGGCTGTATTTTCCCTCCAGGGTTTCTACAGGAATTTTTAGCATTCAAGGTCCAGATGTCCAGCCTAAGCATACCTGTCCTCCTCTGGTACCTGCTGGTGCTTCAGCTCTTGCATAGCATCATGGAGGTGATCTGAAATACCACTCAAGTCTGGCTGGGAAGCACGCTCAGTCTGACTCTAAAAAACTTGTGTTCACCAAGACAGCTACTTGGTAATTTCCAGAATGGTTTATGTTCTGTTTTAACCTTAAAACAGAGTGTGTCCCTGTATCTTTGCATGCCCTGTAGCTACTGAAGGAAGGTTGAGGTAGCGCACATGGATTCATCTATAGACATGGCCTCTGGCTTCTGCACGCCACATTAATCTACCACAGCAGCATAATCCTCCTCTTTTCAGCCAGGCACTTGGCAATTAAGACACGATCTGTCCTACTTAAGGTATAAATAAGCCTTTAATGTTTCTTGGGGATTACATTAGGACAAGAGGGGCTCTTTTGAAGACACAGTTCTTACACAGCAGGGTTCTCAGAGCAGGCGGTGGCCATTGCACTCCTGCAAGATGTTTGAATAAGGGGTAACTAATGGTTTCCAAACCACGTGTACAGAGAGCAGTGGCAGCTTCTGACTACCAAAATATACGTTGGCCTTTATCGGTTGTATGAAGTGCGCAATTGAAGGGTAATCTGTCTGTATCTTCCGATGAAGCGCACGTGTCTATTCAGGCAGTTATCACCGTTAATTTTACCGGCCTAAAGAACAAGTTTCAGCAGTGTTTTGGGTAGTAATGATGTAGTACTTGCATGAGGTGGGGTTAGGTCCCTGATCCTCTAGAGATCTCATGTATGATTGGGGGTAAGCTGTTAACAGAATTTAAACCCTCTTCCCATCTTTGCTTCCAGCAGCATTTGTGGGTGCGAGACTTAACTGCTTTCTACTTCTGGAAGTGAAATGGTGGGATTTTCTGTAAGGGACAGACAGGAATGTACTAGAACAAATGTGAGAGACAAAGGCTGAGATTTGACTGAGTAGTTGCTTGGTCTAATGGTTGTACTTTGTGCCTTGGCCTCTCTCCTCGCCTGCCCTCCTCCGCCTCCTTCTCCTCTCTGCTGCTGACTGAAGCACTGGTGTGGTCTCATGGGGACCAGGCAGTTTATGAATAGAACTGTCTGAAGGATTAATTTTTTTTTTTTTTTTCCAGCGAAATCGGTTTCCCACTTTGGTTCACTGCGCAGCTGCCTAAATACTTCACCTGGCACAAGGCCAGGGGCAATGCAAGGCAGGAACAAGCAGTCAGGGATAAGAGTTGATGAAATCAGCACTAAATGCTGCTGAATTAGACACAAAACTGCAACTTCAGTCATGATCATGTAGCATTGTCTGTTGAACAACTATTTGTTACGATAAATGACATTTCTGTGCCCCAGTGATGTACCAGAGATACTCTCTGGGACTTGCAGAAATACTGATCTGTGTCACTAGTATAAAAATGCTGTGACACCCAGCTTCTCTCATTGTATGCCCATGCTGCAAAGTAGTTCTTATGAAGATCTTAAGGCTTGGGCTGCATCCTTCAAAAGAGATGCTGACCATGACTTGCGCGAGTTCTGCACGATGCAGTTGCGGTGTGATACCGAGCAGACTGACAGCACGACTGGCTTTGGCGCAGGGGGCTCCTGCGTCTAGCTTGACCTTACAGAGGAATGGAAAAAGAAGCACTAAAATCTGATTAAGATGTCGCCGTTAACGCTTTGCTGTTTTGTCATGCTGTTGTCTTCTAGCATGAATACATTCTTTGTATTTTCTACAAATGCAGGGAGGTTGTTCCCAGTCCCTTTGAGCCTGGTAGGAAGGACCTGGACTGAGCAGGGTGGTGGCTGGCCCTATTGGATACGATGCTATAGTGGAGAGTATATGTAAAAAAATAAACAAAAAGCAAGTAAGCAAACAAAACAACATGGCTACTTGGATAACTAACGTACAATATTCCTAGTTGGTTTTTTGTAGCGACTGCTGTCGTCAACTTTTTTTTACATACTCCTTACCTCTCTTTCTAAATGTCACAGCAGGAGCCAAGCCCTGTCTTACAGGCATTGGTTTGGCACAGTGTTGGATCTGAGAGACTTGGCTTTGCTCTTGTGATGAGTGATAAGGTTTTTGAAGGGTCAGACACGTTGTTGGGGGGGGCAGTGCAAAGGCACAGTGTATATATATATATATTTATATAGACGGATCTGTATTCTAAATTCTGATTCTGTGTTGTGGCAGCCCCATAAACATGTTTATGGTCTGGGAGGGGGAGGGGAGGGAGGAAGGCAAAAAACCCAACCAAAAGAACCCAAACAAACCCAACAACCCACCACTGGGGGTGCTGGGAATGTGTTCCTGGATTTTCCTGGTCTCAGTACTGAGCTCTGTGTCCAGTAACCCCAAGTCCCTGGCTTGGCTGACCCATGCATCCATGGCAGGAGGCAGTGTTTTGGTGGTCCTTTGCTCTTGCCTGTGACTCACTTTGCTTTCCGCTGTGCTGGGGGGCTTGGAGGAGCTTTTGGATGGCGCAGGGAGCCATGGGCGTGTTGAAACCTCTGAGTTTGGGGAAAAAGGAAGGTGGGGAGGTACTAAGGTCTCGAGGTGTATGTGATGCAACGTAAAAATTGTTCTGTCTTTACACATTTCCTATTTTAGTCAGAAATTAAGCCATTGAAACAAAACCATCCAAGTAGAGGGAGATGGGAGTGGTTGGCATTGTGCCAAATGCAGGCTCATACCCTGAGGGTATGGTGCCTGTCTGGAAACTTGCACTGCTTGATGATATTAAGACTGTAGAGTCATTAGATGGGAGGCCATTTCAAACCATGTCTCACTTCTGAATTTCCCAGCAATACTGAATTATAGCCACTGAAACCACTGCTGTTGCCACAGATGCTCCAGCAACCACCTGGCTCTGCACAGGCTGAGGCTGCTGCCAGGCACTGCTGTGAGGAAGGATTAAATCTGCCAGAGAAAAAGCCCTCTTCTTAGCTCAGCTACTGAAGAAATAACACTTTTTTAAAAAAAACGTTTGAATATTACATGCTGGTTTGGGGTTTTTTTTTTCAGTCGTTAGTTTATAAACTTCTTCCATGGCTTGAGGCAAACATCATAAATAGTTCTTTGAGGCCAAACCCAACCTTTTCTGCTTTGCAGTTGCTCATGGGAGTTTCCCTGGGACCCTGACCATGGGCAGATGTTTGGTTTTGCATGTGATAAGGCAGCTCTTGGCCAATGTACATTGCTTTGTGTTTCCATTGGTGTGCCTGGGCCGAGGGCACTGGCTGGAGGGGATGTCCTGGTGATGTCTGGGGCTCTCTGGCTTCAGGGCAGCTGGGGCTTGGGGCACAAAGATGTGTAAATCTGTGCAGACTTGTGCAGCCTGTGGGCAATAAAAAGGGGGGAAAGAAGGAGAAGGGAAAGGTCACGTAACTACAAATAAATTACAAAGATGGGGGGAAAAAAAAACAGGGAGGGGGGAGATTTTAACAGTGGGTGGTGGCATTTTCTCTCTTGAGTCTTGCTTGTGCCTGTGCAGAGCCATCCCGTCCTCTGGGACACCCAGAGCTCTGGGTGTAGCAGCCTGTCACATGCTGTGAATCGCAGGATCGGTATGTGCCTTATCGTCCTTACTGCTTAAGAGCTACGGGTGGGCTGGGTTGGGTTAGTTGGAGGGGGAGTTTTTCTAAGATGTTAGGAAATGAAGCACAACAGACCTTTTGTATCTTTTCTTCTTAGTTTGTAACTTTGCTTTTGGGCCAGAAGCTGTCAACACCTCGTTCTCTTGCTGTCTGTGTGCTATTTACTTGTTAATGCTCAGACTGCTCTAGGCAAGGTCTCCATGATGAGTCTGGAAAGCTGTATATTTACTAGGTCGTCTACTGGTAACCCCCCCCCCCAGATTTTCCCCTGTTGTCAAAAGGAAGAGAAGTTTGGTGTACTGGAGAGAGCAACAGCAAACATAACCCTGCTCAGCTGGTATGAGCAATAGGTTTTTACCTCCCTGGACGACTGTGTTTTCTCGTCAAGTGTTGTTATCTTGCTGAAGATGCCTATTACGTGGAAGAGCTGGAGCACTTTGCCCCCTTGTCTCGTTTTGAACTTTGACCAGTTGGTCAGGATTGATTATAAACCCAGATGCTAATGACACTGCTTCTCATTTCACTGAACAAAGGTGTGCTGGCAACGCTTCTTTGCTGTGGCTAGAGTCTCCAGGACAAGACCCACAAAGTAAAATGGTTGAGGAGGAAGCTAAGAGCTTTCCTATGGAGCTGAATGAGAAGGGAGGTGTAGAGAACAACGGTTTTGTTCAAAATGAGGCTTTTGATGACAAGGAGACTGATACCAGTAGCCAAGAAGAAATGCCAAAAACATGCATTTTTGATGTGGACCCAGCAGCTGCAGAGGAGCTGGCCTTGAAACCCTACGCAGGGATGCCGAAGGAAGTCTTGCTGAAGTTTTCCAGCCAAGCCCGGTACAGAGTCACCAGGGAGATTCTTTTTTGGCTCATAATTGCTGCTGCAGTCATGCTTGTGTGTGCTACGATTGCCATTATTGCTCTCTCCCCAAAGTGCCTTGACTGGTGGCAGGCTAGTCCTATTTATCAGATCTATCCTCGTTCCTTCAAGGACAGCAATATGGATGGGAATGGGGATCTGAAAGGTGAGTGGATTTCCATTCTTGGTATGTGCAAAGCTGTGTAGCAGTTGTCTCTGTATATATATGTGTGTGTGTGTGTATAGATACATATATAGGCATAGTAAAAATAACTTTAAAAAGTCAGCATACAGTCCAATAGAGAAAGCCACCCTAATGGAGAAGGGAAGAAAAGTTATCTGACTAATCATTAATGGAAACTCATTGTCATGAATAAATCTGAGTTGCTTACTCAAGTTGCTAAGCCTGGAGTTAGAGCAGAATGTTTAGATGTGGGGCTGAGAGCAGCAGCACAACTGCCATCGGAGTAAAATATCTCCAAAAAACCCGGGTCAGTCGGGAGGATGCCTGATGCTGAGCACTTTGTCCTGTTGGGTTATATATTTTTCTGTAAGGAAAAGTAAGGAAAAATACAACTGACAAAGAGGAGAGAAATGTGTTACTACTTCTTTTGTTCCTGGTCTGGATGGTTTTGAGCTCTTAGGACTGCATCGAGAAGGGGTACCTGATACCAAGAGGCATTGCCACCTACCAGTAGCTTAGCTACTGTTTCAGAAAGGGAAGGCTCAACACCATGATGGACAATAAGTTCCTAAACAAGAAGCACTACCTATAATATACTCTACTGGCAAGTGAAGACAAACTGTTTCTGTAGTTGCCTGCCAGTAGTAACGTGTCAGGAAGATAGGAAAGATTTGGGTTTAAAAATACTAGGGGTGGCTGGAGTGAGGTGTCCTCACAGGAAACAAAAACCCTGTAAGAGACTTTTCCTAAGGCAGAGAATACCTGGGATCTTGCATTAAGATTGTGCATCCCTTGGGGTGATCTGAGGATTACTTGACGTTCCTTGAAATGGGAAAGCGATGCTGTTGCTGCATTTTAAGAGAACATCGAGGCTGGCTTTCAAATGTGAGTGTTAAATTTTATTAAATGAAATCGTTGATATTTTTATAATACAGAATAGAAATTTGTTTTGATCTGGTTATTTAAAATTCTTTTTTTTTCTTTGTGAAAGTGACTGTGAATTATTTCCGTTCTGTGACCTCATGCTATCCCTGAAGAAACATCAAGATTGTCCTGCTCCCTGAGCTCAGTGCAGATGGAATGGCTGGGTATCCAAGGGCCCTGTGTACCATCTTTGAGAGCCCACAACAAACTTAATTCAACAAAAATATTTTGTCTTTTCTAAACAGATGATGCCTTTTTCTCTGAAACAGGTATTCAAGAAAAACTGGACCACATTACGTATCTGAATGTAAAAACCATCTGGATCACCTCTTTCTTTAAGTCTCCCTTAAAAGACCTTGGATATGGAGCTGAAGACTTCTATGATATTGATCCCATGTT
Organism: Eurystomus gularis; assembly: GCA_013400335.1. Classification (NCBI taxonomy): domain Eukaryota; kingdom Metazoa; phylum Chordata; class Aves; order Coraciiformes; family Coraciidae; genus Eurystomus; species Eurystomus gularis. The sequence continues at coordinate 161,500 of VZZY01011091.1, read as the reverse complement.
TGGGTCAATGAGCGATTTTGAGAATCTGCTTGCAGCCATACATGACAGGGGTAAGCTGCAACTGCACGCAAAATAACTGTTAACAAGACATTCACTCATCTTATATTGGTGTACCTTGCAGAACTAGGGTATCATCTGAGATCTCAATTTGTCTATCTGGCCATTCCCCAGTGGTGGCATTGAGCAGGAGGAGGCGCCAGTGAAGGGTATGCTTTAGTTCCATAGCAACACAATCTCTGTGCTTGCTGTTTCCCACCCTTGGGCGCTGGGGTAGTGCTGGGAGCAGGACCGAAGGTGCAGGGAGCTACAACAGCGTTGCCAGGCTGCTGTAAGTCCTCTGCCAAGGCATGGTCCCCTTTGAGAATGTTCATGGGTGGTGGGCTGATGTACTGTCCATGCTCCCCGATGCATGCGGTACGGACATTGATAGTCTGGGGGATCAGGGCTGAGATGCAGTTGTTTCTGAATAAATTTTATGGCCGATGGCTGCTTTCTGAAGAAAGCAGAAAAACAATTACAGGCAGGGAACATATGCATCCTTCTTGCAATTGCATTTTAAAATGCACCAACCAAGAACTTAGGAAGAAGTTCTTCACTGAGGGTGGTGAGACACTGGAACAGGTTGCCCAGGGAAGTTGTGGACGCTCCATCCCTAGGGGTGTTCAAGACCAGGTTGGGTGGGGCTTTGAGCAACCTGCTCTAGTGGGAGGTGTCCCTGCCAACTGTAGGGGGGTTGGAACTAGATGATCTTTAAGGTCCCTTCCAATGCAAGCTATTCTGTGATTTATGCCTTAGACCAAACATTTGCTCGGGTGTTTCCCCTTACAGCTGTTGGACTGAATGGAAGATGGTTTGCCAGTCCCAAAAGAGCATTTGGGATTTCAAAAAAAGCCAGGTCTTTAGGAAGGATGAGGAAGAACCTGTATTCACTGATGCTAGACCAGTGAAGTGCCTTTCCCACCTGGAACGTGGGAGACAGATGTTGAAGTCAGAGTTAGTCAAAGTGGTTCGTAACAGAAACCTGTGCTGCTCTTTTTTCTTCCCCCTTTCCCTCCCCAGCAATGGGCTGGGTGGAACAGCATCAGCAAGATGTGTTGCAGCTACTGGCATACTCTAGGTAGTCTGCGTTGGTAATTTGTGGCTTTTCGTTTTGATTTTTCTTTTCCCCCCTCTCTGTTGCCAGACCTCCGGGATGAAAGAAACCCCAACACTTCTAATGCTATGTTAAGAAAAAAATTTGAACATTGAATTAAAAGGCTAAATACAATGTTGGTTTTGTGTTTGTTTTTTTTTTAAGGGCTGAAGGTGATAATGGATTTAATTCCAAACCACACAAGTGACAAACACCGATGGTTTCAGCTGAGTCGCAATCGGACTGGGAAGTACACAGACTACTACATCTGGCAGGACTGCACGCAGGCTGCTGGCTCGGTTGCTCCTCCAAACAACTGGGTAAACACAGGAAGGGGCACCTGCAAATCCCAAGCTGGGCGCAGGCTGCCGCGTAGCAAAAGCAGCTGTAACATCCTGTAACGTCCCAGTGTACGCTGGGTTATCAATGACTCTTCAGAGGCGCACACCGGTGTTACCAAATGAACGGGTGCAGACTGAGATTTAAACCAGCTCAGGGGGGAGGAGTTCGTGCTTCAAACAGAATTTTAAAAATTACCTTTATTTCTTTACCTCAGTGTCAAATCTTCCCCCATTAAACGACCACAAGAAGGGATAGGTGTGCACCGGTGGCTCAAACGTTCCTCGCAGGTGCCTCCTCCTGGGTCTGGGCACTCTGCTCTAGCAACTTTATCTCAGCTCATCTGAAATCATGGTTGGTGGGGAGAGAAACAGAACAGTGTCGTCTTGGCTTTTTCTCCTTTTGCTGGAAGGTGATCAAGCCAGAAAGTGCCTTGCCTATTTCAAATATATTTATTTGAAATTTGAACTGATGGGTGCGTGATTAGGAACTTGTATATTCTAAAAACTCAAGGTGGAATTAATATTTTGTACCAGCTAGTGTAATTTCTCTTTAAACTTAGAGCCAAGAGCTATCTCAGCTTTCGGAATCTTTTATTACAGAGATTATTAGATAAGGTTAACGTTTTAACGTGCTGACTGCTGTTGGCACTTCGAAGGGGTAAAGTGCAGGAGGTTGCAAGTTAACGAAGGCTATTTTTAATAAGTTTTAGGAAAAACAATTCCAAATTAAATGTTCACACCCATGTTTTCCCCTGTATTCTGAATAATCCCGATGAAAGTCTACTTAAAAAAAACCCCACCAAACCAAAAAACCCCCAAACCAAAAAACCCCAGAACATTGAACCAGAAGTACACGTGGCAAAGCATGACTAAAGGGAGAACAACTAGTGGGAGAAGGAAATGTAAAACATAAGTAGTAAAATCTACTAAAAATTTAATCCATTGATTAGGCATTTTGTGTTTTATTATATGCTTGTAATGCACCGCATCTTAAAGTACGCGTATGAGTAGATGTTAGTTAAATTACTTCTCGTTATCCTTCTCCCTCACATGAGCAGGTGAGCGTCTTTGGGAATTCCAGCTGGCAGTTTGATGATGTGAGAAAGCAATGTTATTTTCATCAGTTTGGGAAGGAACAGCCAGACTTAAATTTTCGCAACCTTGCTGTCCAACAAGAAATCCATGTAAGTACGTAGCCCGCTGCTGCTGCGCCAACAGCAAAGCAGCTATTTCTACGCTTAATTTCCCTGGTTATTTGTGCTATACAATTTGCAGTCTAGTTGGAAGTAATTCAAGGATTGCAGTGTGTGTAAACAATTGGAGTGAACAGATGTCTCGACAAACGTTAAGTTTATAAGCAAAATTCAAGCTTTATGCTATAACGCTTCCAGCATTGGAACTACTTTGCTTCAAGTCTTTTGAATTTAAAAGCAAACAAGCAACTAAAAAACAATCCAAATAAAATTTCAGTCATTGAGCGGAAGCACCGGCAGCAGGGCGGTGTTGCAGTCCTCTGGGTTTTAGGAAGGTGCGACTGTTGCTTTGTTTGCTGGCTTAGGTCCTCTGCTCTCACAAGCACCTGGCAAGATCTTGATGGGATTTTGGAACAAGCTCTTCCACTTTAAAAGGAGATCCCTTTCTCCTTTTCTTCCCACTGAAGGCTATTTTAAAATTTCTTTGATGCTTGAGGAAGCCTCTGCTTTTCAGCCTAACCTTATCCACAGACTGCTTGTGCTTAGCTCTCTGTGAATCGAATCAAACCTGTCCTTCAGCTGAAACAGCTTTTCCCACCCTTTTCATGCCTATTTGTTTTTTTCAGTGTTGACAACATTCCCCTTCAGCTTTTGTTAAAATAGATTAAATGAGGTGGGCTTTTCCAGTATTCCCTGAAGTGACAGACTCTCCATCCCTTTGTTTAGCTGCTATTTGCTCCTTGCAGCACTTCCAGCCTGAGGCTTATCTCAAATGCGGATGGCCGGAATTAAACAAATAGAACAGCAAAGATGTCTGGGCAGAACCTTGTACAGTGACATAGTTACTTGTCCCTTTGTGTGCTAAGATTGCTGTTACTTGCTGTGAAGTTGACGCTAGTACCCAAATAATCCAACATGACTCCCTCTGGAAGCACTTGAACTGCTTTCAGCTCCAGTCTCCATCAAGAGCCAAGGATGAAGGCGCTTAGTTTGGATGTTGTATCAAGGAGAACAATCAGGGGAAGGATTGACTTGGAAGGTAAAGCAGCTCTTGCACTGAAGCCTGTGTTGAAAGAGAGCTGAATGACTCAAGTGGAGAGAAGTTTTTATCTCTGATGGTACAAGGAGCTGTTAATTAGCCAGTCAAATGTGGAGATGGCACCTTGCTTGAGCAAAGAGGTGTCTGCATTTCCAAGGAAGTGCTGTGCTGATTTGAATTACAAGGAGTGCCTGGGCCTGTGGGTAAGGGGGAGATAAGGAGTTTCGGTCTGGCTCCATCCGTGTACTTCATACACTTCCAAAATGGCAATTCAGTAGCTGTCTGGGGGAAAAAAAAAGTTTTTGTCCTCAGGTGAAGAAAAGTGTCTGGCCCAAAAGAACATTTGCAGAACGTTCTTCTTCAAAAGGGACTGAACTTTAGAGTCGTTTGTTAAAACTAGAGCAATTAAAACTGTAGTAATGTAATAGCTACTGAAGTGGGATATAGTTACACTAATACTGACTGACCTCTGAATTTCATAGTGAAATTACAAATGGGTAGCAGTCAACTTGGGTAATAATTTTTCACATTCCTGCAAATCAAAATACTGAAAATAAAAGTAGTTCACATCGGTCAGATGAAAGAGGACAGACGTTTTAGGATCTCTGTTGCATAAAAAGAAGAAATTGGTGGCACGAGGTCTGTGCAGCACAACATATTCTTGCGTAGTTGAATCTATGTGTTCTAATTGCGTGTAGCCACGGTGGGTGTTCACCAACACCAGCGCTTGCTTAGCACGAGCCCTGGTGTTTTGATGGGTGAGATTAGAAACAGCTTTTAGGGAGGCATGCCCTGGCTTTGGTGTCCTCAGTTACAGGAGAAGCTACAGACCAGTCTTTTGTCTATACTGGATGGAATAATAAGACACACTTTATTTAGATCTTAGTTTGACCTTAGATCTACATGATTAACTTCCAGTAATATTTGAAGTACAATTAAAAAAATTAATTGTTACGTATTAATACCTCTTAACAGGTTTAGTTTTCTCTTTAATTATGTACTGTTTGGAATGGGGCGAGTTCATCTGGACTTCTCAATTTTTACCTTTGTCTAGGATATTATCAAATTTTGGCTCGGCAAAGGCATCGATGGATTCAGTTTTAGCGCTGTTAGATTTCTTTTGGAAGCAACACATCTCCGAGATGAACCTCTTGTGAACAAGTCCCAGAATCCAGTAATGTATATGTTGTCTTTGCTGCTTTCCTGTATTGCCTCCTGGGGCACAAGAGCGTATGTTTTTACTCTTTTGGATCGTAGTTGTGGCTTTAGGAAGGCTGGCTCGGCCTGTCCTGAGAAGGCAGATGGCTCTTGGCTACTCTGCAGAAGGAGCACATAAAAGAAAGAAGCCCCTGGGCTGAGGGTGTAGGTCAGTGAGATACCTGCAAGCAGGAGTGCTGTGGGTGGGAGGAGGATTGTCCACATACACTTAGTATTTCTGTTCTGACACTGTTGCTTTGAATCTTCTTTTTAAAATAATTTGCTTTTCAATTTTCTAATAAGACCAGTCTTGTGATTTTGATAGTTGAATGGTTGTCTTTGGGAAGCCCACTACAGGAGGTCAGCTCAGAGCTCCTCCCTGCTTGGGATCCCATAGCAGTCACTAGCACATATTCTACGTTGCCAGTAAGAATCAGAATAAAACACAAAACCCCTCATATTGGCGGTGGGTCACAGTGACAGGCGGCCAGACATATTCAGAAGTGTGCACCCTGTTATTTATGCCATTTACTTTTCACAGAATGGTAGGGGTTGGAAGGGACCTCTGGAGATCATCTAGGCCAACCCCCCCTGCCAAATCAGGCTCACCTAGAGCAGGCTGCAGAGGAATGCATCCAGGCAGATTTTTAGTATCTCCAGAGAAGGATATTCCACAACCTCTCTGGGCAGCCTGTTCCCGTGCTCTGCCTCCCCATGGTTAACGTACTGTCCAGCAGGCTCCCAGGTGCTTCTCTGCAGAGCTGTTTTCCAGCAGGTCAACCCCTAACCTGTACTGGTGCATGGAGTTATTCTTCCCTCTACACTTGCCCGTGTTGAACTTCATGAGGTTCCTCTCTGCCCAGCTCTCCAGCCTGTCCAGGTCTTGCTGAATGGCAGCACAGCCTTCCAGTATGTCAGCCACTCCTCCCCGTTTTGTATCATCAGCAAACCTGCTGAGGGTACACTCTGCCCCTTCATCCAGGCCGTTGATGAATGCTGAGGTGGTGAACTTGATGATGTCCCCAGATAGTGCCAGCATGAAGACTCTGTTTCCCTGTGGAGCTGGGGAACACATAAAACTGGTCAGCTCCACAAGCACTGTTACCTTTACAAGTTACCACAACAACAATGGTGTTCATCTTTCCAGCCTGGTGCTTGCTGCTGCAGATGGGCTTGGCCGCGTAGTGCTGCAGGTGGACTCTTTCTTGTAGGACAGGATCCAAAATAATCGTCCCTCTGCTATCATGTCTTTAGACTTCCTCAAGTGCAGTTCAGCTCTGCGCTGTTAGTGTTGGCATGCTAAACAAATTCCGGGTAAAATTTATCTGTACTGGTGCATTGTCTCAGGAAAGGATGGGAAGGATTTGGAGAGTTCTGAAATTAAAATATTGTTGAACTAATGGGAAATATTGTATCTTTCTGGAAGGAGAGTGTCACAGCCTATTCCCAGCTCTACCATGACTATACCACCACGCAAACCGGTATGCACGATATTATCCGTAGCTTCCGTCAAACCATGAATCAGTTCAGCAGCGAACCTGGCCGATACAGGTAATCATTATTACAGCTAGTGACTTTTTCTCTAGTATTTGTCACCCTCTTGCTAGTAATAAAGTATTCATCTTTTCTGGTGGGGAGGAGGGAAATGAATATAATTCTAATGCTGTGTTATTTCATATGTCCAACACCATTCCTAGCTTCCTTCTGCTCTGTGCAAACCAAGAATGAGCCAAAAAAAGGTACTTGTGTACTTCTTTGTAGATTTATGGGTTCTGATGGTGATGAAAATGAAGACATTGAAGGAACAATGATGTATTACGGAACCACTTTTATCCAAGAAGCAGATTTTCCCTTCAATTTCAACCTAATTAACATGAAAAACCTATCAGGCAACAGTATTTTTGAAGCTGTCAACTTGTGGATGAAGAACATGCCTGCAGGAAAATGGCCAAACTGGGCGGTAAGAGTTGTAGCCCACCTGTTAAAGAAAGGGCTTGTTCCTATACATGATAGAAACGTGTAGGTGGCCATTCCTCTTATGGGGGCAGAAACCTCTGTCCCTGTCCCTCCCTGCATTGATTTCAGTGGGATCAGCAGCAGCCTGAGCCCATGGCTGAGATATCGCGTAGATGCCCACATGAAACTGTCGGCTGCTGTAGTTGCAGCCGTTGGCACTGGCCAGCCAGCTGGCTGTCCTGCCCTTCAGTACGGTTACACCCCTTATGCAAGGGTGACAGAAGGGAATTTGTGGTTGTGCCTCGCCCTCGGTGTCTGCAGTGTGGTGTGGGGCATTGGCTTAAACCACCAGTGAGGACGGGATTGGTACAATTGAGGGTGGCCATGAACTGAGTCAATGCAATGGATTCTGGAGTGGAGAACCTCTCAGGACTAGTAAAGAACAGAGCAGGCAGCTGAGGGCAGTTAACTTTGCTGGTCTTTGCGTGTTTGGGATATGGAATCATAGAATGGTTTGGGTTGGAAGGGACCTCAGAGATCATCTAGTTCCAACCCTCCTGCCATGGCAGAGACACCTCCCACTAGACAGGTTGCTCAAGGCCCCATCCAACCTGGTCCTGAACACCTCCAGAGATGGAGCATCCACAACTCTCCTGGGCAATCTGTTCCAGTGTCTCACCACCCTCAGAGTGAAGAATTTCCTTCTAATTCCCAATCTAAATCTACTCTCTTTCAGTTTGAATCCATTACCTCTTGTCCTATCGCTACAGGTCTTTGCAAAGTCTCTCCCCAGCCTTCTTGTAGACCCCCTTCAGATACTGGAAGGTTGCAATAAGGTCTCCCTGCCTCATGTGCTGCTGACAGGGCTTCTGTGAGCTAAATCATTTGGGGCAGAAGTTTGTATTGGCACCAAGATTAAAAAGATAATTGCCCTCACAGGCCTGGAGGGGAAAGAAAAAGAAGGAAAAAAAAAAAACCCCAACCTGCTCGCTTGTTAAATTAGTTAACCAGTTTCACACGTGGAGTTCTGTAATGTGCGTTTAACAGAACAATGTTTTCTTCAGGTTGGAAGCCCTAATGCTGCTCGGATTTCATCTCGGATTGGGAAGGAGTATGTCAATGTTATGAACATGCTGCTTTTAACCCTCCCTGGTACTCCCGTAACTTACTACGGCGAGGAAATAGGCATGGAGAACATTGCATCAGAAAGCGTAAGTGAAGAGCATATAAACTCTGACCCTGTTGTTGTTTAGTTCCGAGCAACAGAACTTTCAAAAATACAAGTTTTCTTTTGTTAACCAGACCCAGTCTTTCTCGCTGGTCAGATGGCTTCCTGTGTTCCCCAAGGCAAAGCCACTGGACAGCATGCGGTGGCCTGGGCTAGTGGTTAGGAGAGGTGTGTTGCCATCATCTGAGGCAAGAGGAACTGAGTCGCTATCTCCGTCCTCCCACAGAAGTACCCTGATCGCTATGTCAAAGTCCATTATTTCCTGGCTGCTATTTAAAGGAAATCAGTTTGTGAGAGACTGTAGCTACAGCCACCATCTCGCTCTGACCATGTGAAGGCACGTGTCTAAGCCACAGGTGTGCCCAGTGTGCTCTGAAGAAGGGATCTCCAGCAAGGGGTGGGTGTACAGACCTGACCCTGCTTGCATTGCCTGATAGCAAGCAGAAATGGATTTTTCTTCTCATGCAGGGTTTTTTTGATTAGTCTTTTAAGATAGATACCTTTCTAGAAAGGATTTAGGTACCCGAGCCTGGGAACCAGGTGTCTACCTCACTTGATGGGTTACTACAAGTAACCCATGACAGGATATTTGTTAGATTACAGAAATTTTCAGAAGTTTATTCAAGGTCAAGGGATTAAAACGTAGTGTCTGTACCTCTCACGCTGTGCTGACCTGCAAAACTTTCCTGCAAAGCTTTCGAGTTCAACCCCTGTAATTTCTTGTCTCTTCTATGATTGTACCTGGCTTCTGTTGTGTCTCATTGGCCAAGATGTATGAGTGTGACTGGAAAAGTCCATGACCAGAAGGGAACTGCTCAGCTCTGCTTCTAACGACCGTATTTGCACACCACGAGAACACGGTCCTGTGGCAGGTGCCAGCTTCACTGTGGAAAGCCTCTGCTAGGGAGTGAGGCAGCCTCTGATGCTGCTGCCAGCCATGTTGGCTAGCCCTCTACCACGAGGGAAAGAGGTACTTGAAGAAGCACAGGATCATCACCGGCTTTGCCCGATTCAGATGTGAGGAAACGATTCTCTGATTTAAAAGGAAACTTCATTTCCTCTGAGAAACACCGAGGTCAGAGAGTCTCCTGCATTTTCTTACTGCTGCTGATTACTGCTAACAGAATGATACTCTTCAGAAAAGTGGCTCACCCTCGGTTCCTCAGGGTTTACTCTTTTGGTAGCTACCCTGTGGCTCGTGGCTTTGTCACAATGCAAGCCCACTCTTCGCTCAGTCTGGAGAGGAAGATTCCCTCATGAATGGGTGTCTCAGAAAGATGGAGAGTCTTTGCTCAGGTTACACTTTTTAGCCCCAGCATTTGAAACACTTAAGGTGAAGCTGAAAAGAGGCAAAGATGAAAGGGAGTGTTACCAGTGTTGAAAACTTGGGATTTTTTTTTTTTTCCCCTGCTTTTCAGAACATGCTAAAAGGAGAAACCCGTTATTTATAATGTCACAAAGCAAAGTGACAATTTCTTTTGTTGAGCTGCTGTTCTGACAGATTGTATTGAAAAGTGCCCTTTATATGAAAAACAGTTTTCATTGAAAACAAACACTCAAAGTATGTGCAAAATATTTTATGCCCTCTTATATCATTAAATTTAAGTGTCAGATCTTTTGGCAGCTCCTCAATAACAACGAGGAAGCTTTTTTTCCAGAATGTTTTTTCTGAATTCTTCAAAATGAGAACTTCAGACGTTTTACATCGACACTTTTAATCAGCTGGTTTTCAGTAAAGTTTTTGCACTTGGAAATAATTTTATCTCTCTAACACAAACAGTCCTGTCCAAACGGTACTCCTTGCAAATGTACACTTGAAGAGTTCTAAGGTGAAAAGGGTGATGGTTACAAAACAGCCGACGCTGAACAGCATTTACTGGTTGTTTACTGTTATTTTAACAGCATCTCTTCCTAGGACTCGCTGCCTCCCATATTCACTCGCTGCACGTCTAGGCATTTGTCAGAGTATCCCAGCTGTCATTAGCAAACTTTTATCCAACCATCTGTTGCTAAGGGGAGACAGAGTCGTTTGAGCATTCCACGTTTTACCCAGTGATGCTGCACACACAGAATCGTAGAATGGTTTAGGTTGGAAAAGATCTTTAAGATGATCAGGCATGGCCGTTTACCCAGCACTGCCAGGTCACCACTACACCGCGTCCCGCAGCACATGTACGCATCTTGTAAATCCTTCCAGGGATGGTGACTCCACCGCTTCCCTGGGCAGCCTGTTCCAAGGCTTGGCAATCCTTTCAGTGAAGAAATTTTTCCAGATGTTCAATCTAAACTTCCCCTGGCGCAGTCTGAGGCCGTCTCGACTTGTCCTGTCACTTGTTCTTGGGAGAAGAGACTGACACCCACACGTGAGGCCATTCTCCTCCATTCCAGGAACTGTCTTGATTCTTATTTTCTCTTTAGATTTGGAGCAAGATTACACCCTCCTTACTAAATTTTAACTTAAACCAAAGAAAGCAGTGCTGAGATGGTGATTGTTTGGAAGACGTGAGAACATGCTATTCAAGCGATAACTTTTCCATATACTAATCACCACCTTATTTTCTAGGTGACATTTCCAGAGAAATCCCCCATGCAGTGGGATGGCAAAGTTAACGCTGGTTTTACTGAAGGCAACAGTAGCTGGTTACCCGTTAACGCCGACTACCAGAGTGTAAATGTTGAAGTAGGTATCTATACGTGTGACAGAGCAATGGGATAAAAATATTTTAATGTATTTGTTCTGCTCTGACTTCTTTTACTTAGCGGGAATTGGCAGTAAAAGCAAAGTCAAGGGAAGAAAAAGTGCTGGATCTTCACAAATTGTGTTAGAAAAAGAAGTCCTTGCACCAGCAAAGGCCCCGCTTCATCTATATTCTTTTAAGCAGAGCAACTGCAATGATGATGTAGATGTGGCAATTTGGCTCTTTAACATCCTTTTAATCATTTAAATATTCCATTAAAATCGAGTCTTTTTTTTCATTTCTATTGCTATAGAAAGCTCTGGCCTTGTAACACGAACTTAACGTAGACCATCTCTCACATAAGTAGAGCAGTGAATCAGACAGATTTTGCTGATCTACAGTGCTGACCAGAAGTGAAGACTGGGGGGAAAAAAAAAATCTTAAGACGGGAAAAACCTAGAACATGAAATACATCAGTGATTTCAGTACATTAGACTCAATGGCAAAAGTTCAGTGTCAAGCTTTAGAATGTCTGTGGCTTTCTCCTGGATAAACGGTTCCATAGGGACACCGGGAGGAAGACATAGTGCTGGGGAAATTCTGTCACGCTCACATAAGCTCTGTCTCTGCCACTCCACAACCGCCGAGGGAGCGCATGAGAAAAAGCAGTTTTTCAGTGGAATTTGCGTACAAATTTGGAGAGGGGTAATTGCCAGAATGGAATTCCAGCAGGTGTGTTCTCAGCAGACTGTGTCTGGGTCTGAGGGGGAAGCAGCATTTCCTACATGCGGTGCAAAGAAATGACCCTGTTAATGCTGGCTGTTGCAGGTCCAGATGACCTGGTCCAACTCAACCCTGAATTTGTACAGAGAGCTGACTTCACTTCGCAACAACGAGCTCCCCATTCATCGGGGCTGGATGTGCTACGTCTGGAATGACAGTAATGTGTTTGTGTACGTGAGGGAATTGGATGGGTTAGACAGAGCCTTTATGATGGTTCTCAATTTTGGGCAGGAATCAACAATAGACCTGAAAGCTCTAGTTCCTAACCTTCCATCTGAAGCTGTTGTAAGACTAAGTACTAATTTTAGCAATGCCGGTAAAGCTGTCAATACCAAACTAATTAAAACTGAAATGGGAGAAGGCCTGGTCCTTGAGTATAGAACAGCAAATCCTGTTCACGCTATGGAAACTTTCCAAGGAAATTGTTTCGTGGCAGAAAAAGCTTGCTACTCCAGCGCCTTCAATTTACTCTACGTGAACTGTTAAGTGCAGGAGTAGAAGAAACAAACTTTCAGGTTAATTTGGAAAATGTTGGTTTCAGGGAAATTCTAAATTTTTTCTTTGGCTTTTAAAACTATTTGTGTACAAAATAAACACTGTGAAAAGTAAAACAGATTACCTAGTGGTCTTGCATCTGTATCGGTGGTGAAAAAGTACGGTATAAATTTCCCGCAAGTAAACCTGTCCTAAAAACCTGTTCTGTTTAAGTGTGTGTATTTTCCTGAGGAAAGGGAACAGTTGCTTTCTGGGTGCTGCCCCTTACGGTTGTTGGTCATTAAGAGCTCCTGTGGAATCCACAGCCTGTGGCAGTTAAGAGAAACCTGTTAAAAGTCTGTAGATTTGTAAAACACTCTAGAGCAGTGGCCCTGTATTTGTTAAAATAGGTAAAAGCAAGCAAGACTAATATGTAAAGTTGCAAAGGCTTACTGCTTCTCAATTCTAACAGCTCTGATTATCCTCAGAGTTAGTAGGAAAAAGAACAAAATATAGCTAATATGTCTAATTCTACACTCAGGACTGCATGTCCAGTTGATTCTGCCCCCCTTGCCCCGCGGAGTTAGAATACATTTGCATTCTCCTATTTCTTTTTCTACCCTAAGGTTGAGGCCAGCTGTGCATACCTTAGTTTGGAGTAAGCAGCTGGAACAACTTGAATGTCACGCTTCTTCACCTGCTTTGGTTTCCATTGGGTGCCCCTACAGTAGCTTACGTGACACACAGGAAAGATCAGCATCTGAGTTGGTGCTGTCCATTTTGGACATGGGGCTGATCTGAGGAACTCCGTTTTGGTTTGAGGATCTTATGGCCGCAATGTGTAGCCATTTGGTGCCTTGCTCAGAGGTCACCTGAGCCATGAATGAGGCTGCTTTAGTGGGGGCATTCTTGTTTTATTCCCTGGCATCTCCTTCTGGGGCATTCCTCTTGTCTTCTGGTGGGACCCTCGCACCTCCTTTTAAGATGCTGATTAACTACAAGATTTTTTTAATCTACTCAGATGAAAGAGTTGTGCTAGAATTCCTGTTCTTGAGAGTCCATTTCTTCTTTACAGTCTGTTTGACCCCCACCATGTGATCAGTACACTATGGCTGCTGTGTAGCTAGGAAGGGCAACCGGCATCATCACCTACATATGGAAGTTCGTTTTAGAAGACCCAAGTGAGACTTGTACATCAACCACTTCTTGGAAGTTTTACTGCCTTCTGTAAAATGTGGTCTTGGAAGAGAGGTCTTAGACTGGAAAGGCTGCCTGTACAGAGCGTGTGTCTTCACCTGTTAGGCTTAAGCACCAACCCTTGTGCTTCAGCTCCACTTGGCTAGTGCTGCGCTGCTTGCTTATGTGAACAGAGCTGCACTGAACAGACTGAGATGCTGGCAGGTACTTCTGTACTATCTGGCAGGGGAGAATTTCAGCTCTGAGTTTGTATGTTTATAAGACAATGCCACAGCAAACACCACACCCAACTTTGAGCTCCTTGTCTGCTAATGTCTGATCCCTCCTACAGCAGGGATCCAAGAGCAGAGATCCTCTGGAGGAGGTGTTCACTTTTCGTACAAGTAAAAATTTGACCCAAAGTTCTTCAGGTGGTCACTGTGTTTATTAGCTATTTGCAGGATTTTGTATGATGTTGGAGATGGCATACTTCGAGTTCTTTGCTCAGAAAAGCAAGGTGTCTTGCAACCTGAAAGAATGAACATATTTTATTACAAAATACAATTCTTAGTGCTATATACCTTCAGGTTCTTACAGAGCTATTCTAACATTCTTCCTTTCCAGTACTAATGCAAAGCAATACTGTGCCCTAAGACAGAATGAGGCTTTTCCTGGAAGAATTCATTTTGGGAATAACTGCCACAACAACCAAATAACATTTTCTAGTATTTGTTAAAATGAACAGTAATAAAACTGGTATCCAACTGTGATAGTCTGAGATACCGGTAACAATGTCAGGTCTCGGCAGTACGTTGCTTTTAACGTGCATGCTTGTACAAAGGGCAAAATGTTGAAACCTACACTTGTAGTAGTGTCCTCCGATACTACAGAGCATGCATTCCAAAATGTAAAGATCAAACCCATCATATATGTTTTACTCATGAGGAAGATGGAAGTCAATAGCCAGTATGACAACTTTAAGCACTTAATACTCTCCAGCGCAAGACTTTTCCTGCTGGAACAATGTATTGCACAACTTAGAACCTTTCAGTCAAAGCTCTCAGCACGTTACAGCGGCAGTTTAATACTCTTCTGGGTCTTAAGGCACAATGAGTTTCAATCATCTGGCTCTGTCACTGGCTCTTCTATGTATTTATAAATATAGAAAGACATGAAGATATTGATATATATAATTTCATATATATAAAAACCGCCTGAGTTTGTCTCTGTATATGAAACTAGCAGTTGCTCTTGCAATATGTATAAAAGGTTGCAAAAACAACCTCAATTCCAGCAGGTGTTTCGGTTTGGTTTGGTTTTTTTCTCCTAATACTTCAAACACACATTCAGTGACTGCGTGACCTACTGAGGTTGAAGTACCAGTTGAGGGGACTCCTCCCTCCAACACATTATGGACGTGTGCACCAGAGGGAACATACCTCGTTCAGTGAATCCTCCCAAGATGAATCACAATGACTGCCGTTTGCCCGGATGTCTAAGATGATATTAGGGATCCAATTTCCTAGAAAAATTGAGCTATCAATCACTTGACGTTGAATGAACGAGGAAAAAGGTAAGTGGGGATTTAAGTTGGTTAGGGATAGATAATTCTGCCTTCTGACAAAATTTCTGTTGTTCCTTAAGAAAAAAAAAAAGTAAGAATCGTGTAGGGATTTGCTGGATGAACTATTTGTATTTCCATTAACTGCCTATTTGAAAAATGTTTGTATATTTTGAATGGTTGTTCTCTCTCTGGGTCTTTTTGGAAAGACGTGCTTTTTCTTCTTCCTGAGCAAAGACCTAACAGCAATTGTGCAGCACCTGCTGTCCTTTCTTCCTTTCTCAACCATTGCAGTTGTGCTGCGAGCAGAGAAGGGGCATAATGAAATTTAGAAACGCTAATTCAAGATCTATTTTGGTACTGATGGTAAAAGCCTCTCCCCAGATTAGATGGTACTAGAAAATAATAAGGCTTGCACGTCCCTTTTGCTGGGAACAGTCCCAAAGCTAGTGTTAAGTTTCAGGTACAAAAGCGTCTGTGCCTTGGCATTGCTGTCATTCTAACCTAGCCTAACACCTGCAGTTTTAGCGGACTAGGAAAAGTAGGGGTTTTTGTAAAGCAGCAAAAATAAGGTTATTATCTGTGCGTTGAGAACAGCATTCTGACTGTATCAGTATCTGGCCTAGACAGGATGGGTCCACCTAGTCCTGTCCAACAATCACCACATGCTGAGGCCTAGGGAAGAGTGGGCCCCACTCCTTCTCCATCTTTTTTCATCTCAGAAGGGTTTCCTGAACCTGTTGTGATTTGTCACTATTTAACACGAGTTCAACTGTTTTCAGGCAGGTCTACAACAGGGAGATATCTGGTCCCTCTTAAGGCTCTGGAGAGTGCACCTGAGAAGCCGAGGCTTATCTGTTTATCAGTATGGCTGCACATCTCATCCTTGCAGATAAGGGAAGTCACCCCAGAGCTTTAGCTACTGAATGGTATTGTACAAATGAATGCATTGCAGGAGGAGTCAGTCTCTATGATGTTTAATTGCATGACTACTACTACTACAGCTTAGTTAACCCTATGTATCTGTAATACTCTTATTCTTACCTTTCTTACTTGTTCCGCTGGCATGGTCTAGTGCAGCCTTCCTAAGTTTCTGAACATACCGTAAAACTCCGGTTAGTGGTATCCGTTGATCGTTTTCATATGCCGTGATAAAAATGGAAGGATAACACTGAGATTAAAAAACCAAAACCAATTACATACATGAAAACTGTTTTTTCTCCTAAAGTGAGTAACAATTTTTTCTGTTTACCTTACTGTACTACTTACTATGGTTTATCTCATACCAGATCTATTACATATTTACCTGCTCCTAAAAAAAGCACTTTTATCACTCTAACTGCAAGAAGTATTTTGGTCTGAAAAATGACTTCCTATTAGGGCATTATCTACTTGACAAAGGTAATAGGAAACATCCTCTCCCCACTGGTAAAGGTCTGATACGTGTCTGCTTGCTGATGACTGCAAAAAAAGGGGACTAACAATCAGGAATGGTTCACCTTAGAGCAGTAGTTGAAATTTACTTTTGCAGTCTTTCCACACATAAATAATAGTTGTTCTTATATAGTAAGATTTTAGTTCATGAAGGTATGCAACACAGCTAACCCATTACTTCAAGTAAAAAAAAAAGACCTCTCCTGAGATGACAATGTCAAAGCTGTAGCTCCTTTTCCATTCCACTCTTTGCCTCTGAAAAGGTATTTAATCCGTGGAAAATACCTCCTTCCTCCTGTGACAAAACCCAGTAGAATAACAGAAACCCCCCCCCCCTAGGAAAGGAGAAGGTATTTTACATGCTGAGGTTTTTGTTAAAGGATAGAATAATCTACTACTTCCTGGCAGCCCTGTAACAAAAGCAGCTTTTGAAGTATCCTAATTATTTAGGAGAAGGCATCGGGTTAATTTCAGTAGTCAGGACTCTAAATATTGCTAAGATTATGATTGAAATAGTTTATATTTGTATCAATGATTCACTTTAACACAAAGCAGCAGCTAAGGCTATTCTAAAATACTGGGTTTTAAAGCACTGAAGAGGTAAAATAGACTTTTTTTTCAGTTAAATGCTTTTTCGTATAAACTGCTACTCTTTATTACTGTAGTATTCCACACAGAATGCATAGTTTTACCTGTGGCTTAATATTCTGATACGGGCAGTAGCTTTTGATATACATCTTAGATTTTTCATCTGCTAATGGATTTCCCCATTCTTCCTGTTCTTCAATTGTCAGTGGGAGATGAGTTTTCATCATTGTATTTAGAACATCCACGAAAGGAGCCTTGGAAGTTATTTAAAAAAAAAAAAAAGTTGGCAAATAGGACAGAGGACCTGAGATGCCTACATCAAGGTTTTCTCAAAGAAATGGGGGAACTGAATTCTGACTTGGAATGCATCCAACTGTGAAACTGGTAGAATGAACCAGAAACTACAGCTTGAAGTCATTATCCATAAAAGACCTGCAGCACCTCACCTGTAAAACCATGGCTCTGGTAAGTTCTGGATCAGTGTTGCACAGGGCTCCTGCAAGAACTCCTCCTGCACTGGCTGCTGCCAGGGCCGTGTGTCTTGGCTGAGAAAATCCTAGTTCGTGAAGCAGCATGATGCAAGCCTTAAGGTCGTGGAGACCGTTGAGTTTATTATGCTGACATCCATCTTTGTGCCAGCTAAGGCCTAGCTCTCCTCCACCCCTGAAATGTAAAACGAATCAGTTGGACTCTCTTTGGAAAACGTTGCACAGAGAAGCTGCAGATAGTGAAAGGACAGCAGCAGCAGCCACAGAACTGCAAAACCATAGTTAGCCTTCCTAATTACCTCTCTTCTCTATTCTTGTCTTTACCCTCCTTTATGGGTAAAATTATACAACATGCAAATGAAAAGAAGAAATCTGTGCAGGATGACTGGTGAACAACTCCATGCCCTTCTCTGCTTGTGTCCCGGAACTCACAGGAAAAGCACCACTTTAGGGAATGACACTGTCACTGTAGGCAATACAGAACTGGACACTAATACTATCTTTTTATAGAGGAAACTATTAAAATAACTAAACCATTCTCAATACTTACATCACTAACATTAGTATTTACGTAAAATAGTATTTCTTAGTTATACACTGTCTCTCAGGATTTGTCTTCTGCGTAGCTTAAATTTTAAGACTTACAAAGTTGGGTTTTTTGTTCGTGAATTTCAAATACTACTTGAAATGCTACATTTTGTAATACAGAATTTTAAAATTTATTTATATTCCTTTCTATACAACTACAGTTTTGGTTTTAAGCCACCTGAAGTTTCCTTATTTGGATTTCAAGTTGAAAATGAATTAACTGATTAATCTGCCAAATTCTTCATCTTTGGATGAAGAACAGCACAATGCTTGCCACAGAATATAGCAGAGTGAATGTATTTGTATGCTGAATTTATTTTGGACCTGGTATTTCAAACAGCTGCTTATTCTCCTGTTTCTTTCCCCTCACTAAAGTGATTCTTTTACCTTTTTTACCTACTGAATTATTATCTCAATGAAAATGTGAAGCCTATTGTATGTAGTGGTTTTATAGAACTAGGAGATTTGTAGCTAAACAGGAGACAGATGATTTAGACAATAAAAGAACAAGAGAAGCAGGTTAAATGTTTAGTTGTTGCTGTAGAAGGCAAACAGCTTTCAGAAGATGCAGACTGAACACTAGTACACAATGCCCTCGGAAAAAGGGGGAGGTAGCATGTCATTACAATTGGAACATGTTATCAAGATTTTTCTTGAGCAAAGATGAGACAAGAAGTAATGACACTTTGAAAGATTAAGTTACATACAACCATCCTGCTAATTTAAGAAAACTAAATGCAGTATGTGGTCTTGAAAGCGTAATTCTATTTTCCTGAGGTAATTTTTTTTTTTGTGAAAAAACCTAAAAATAGATGCAAGTAGAAAGCATGACAAATTAGGTATAGCTACATGAAAAAACTCTTTCTGTACCTCTTCAGTTGCATGTCAAGAAATATCTGTATATCCCCCAGATTAAAATCTTAATTCCATTTTATATTTGACTTACCTAACATGGCAATATGCTAATATCCAACCCTCTTCAATTAACATTAGCTTCTCTTCTTTAAAGCTCATGTTCAAATCTATGCCATAAGCTCCATATACATGAACTAGAAGTGGTTTCCTGTGTAGCTCTTTAGAATTCATATTATGAAAAACTGTAATTGGCACCAAAGTTTCATCCTGGAAATGAAGGAGTATTTTACAATAAAGGGCATTTCAGAAATCTCAATGATACACAGCAATGAAAACTTCAATTATTTATTTTAAAATGTGTTCTTTTGATTACAGTAATTTTTTCACTTAGAATGTACAAAGCACTCTTGAAAAATAAAGCGAGTGGCTGAACCTCTGCTGTGTAGGCTTATGGATGCAGAGTATAAAATTCATTTAAGTGCAACACCCGAGGAGTTTTTAAACTACCAAAGCACCCAAGTCTCCCTTCCCCCTTTAACACCAAGAATATCTATTATTAACAGAATAGTTTACTACTTACTGCAGCACCAACTCTTTATTAACATCTCCAGTTTTTTAAACTCAGGCTGTTAAAAGTTTCCTTCCTTGATCTCTATTGTGCAGCTGGTTGTGGGGTGTTCTTTTCAACACCTGGTATCTTTTTCATTTATCGCGGAGAGCATGATGCCATACATCAACTAGCAATTCTAAGTTATACCATACTAACATTGACTCATCGTGTACTGTTATCTCCTCTGGCATGCCCAGGTTAATGGAAAAAATTATCACGACTCTTTCTTGTTCTTCTCTATACCACTGAAGAAAACACCCACTGTTTAGTAACTATGGCACCAACTGCTCTTTAGATTTATTTTTTTTTAATCTCTATTCCCTGCCAAATGCAATTTCTTTAAAGGGGTGGGGAGAAAGGGAAGAATAAAGGGAATGGAAAAAGGACTGAAAAATCTTACCTTGCTTTTAGCTAGTAAACGTGTAGTGTGACAATTTGTAATAATTGGTACCTCTTGCACAGCTTGCTCAATGAGATTATTTTCTTCAAATGAATATGCAAAACGCTTAGGGGGGTGTACTGGGGAGGTGAGCTGAAAATAGCAAGTGCTGGTGGTATGTTCAGGATGAGATTCCAATTCAAATTCACAGGCCCACGTAGGTAGCTGAGAAAACACAGCGTTTCAAGTGAGACCTTTACACTGCTTCTGTGAATTTTGCCTTGTGTGCCCTTCAGAGGAACAGATTTTGAGTATCGAGCTAATTTTCTGCAGTTTGTATGTAGCACAATCTCTATTTTTTAAAAATTCAGTAATGAAACAGTCAGACAGTGAAAGACTTTGGCAAACTTTTCCTCTACAGCCACTGGACTAAATTCAACAATGAAATAAAAAGAGAAAAGTAAATCCCAATTCAGTTTAAAATGGGCATTAGTGCAGATTTTTTTTTTTTAAATTAAAACATTCATTGAAATGATTCTGCATTGTTTTTATTTTTTAGATCCTATTTCCCCTCTGATTTCCAGTCCCACTTCAACACGTTATACAGCCAAGTCCATGTCGGTTGTTATGCTTTTGCTGAGAGTTAGCTCAGCAATGCTAAGCCACGAAAACCCCTGCCTCTTAACTTTGTTCCTAGTGCCAGCCATTGTGAGGAACAAAACCTTTTCCTGGCACATTCACCCTCAGACACTTACTGCTATTATATCTGAGATTTTAAACTCTGCTACGAATAAAAGAAATCAAGATTCATTCTTCGAGAGCAGCAGGGACATAGTCAAGCCCTCTGCCAGGCCACTACTTAACTTGGGTTAGGTTGCTAGAGACTTCTAAAATGGCAACAAAAGTCCAAGTTCTCCAGAGTAACTGCAGACCGTTTCTGAATAAATGAACTATGACCATTTTAAAAAATGAAGGTTTCAGAGACCATATGGTGTGTACTTCATTGAAAACCTTTTTCTGTAGCAGTTTTATCAAATGCAGCACTGGTAGCTTGTCGCAATAAACTTGCGAGTAGCTCAGATTTGTATTTTTCAGGCAAACAAATCAGTTAAATATTTCATCTGAATGATCTCCAGAAATCATGGTTTTTGAGCTCAGTCACTTTGTTTTTAATCCGCAAGTATTTGGCAACAACTAGAGAAAGGAAGGAATACTTTGCACAAGTTGTACTGCAGTATCAACTGTTCCCACGTATTATGGGACAGTGACCATAATTGTCTTCTGAATGCTCTAATCCTTCTTCTGGGGGAGGGCCAGGCTTATTTCCTTGCTTAAACTGACGAGTGTAACCAAAAAGAGATCAAAAGTAGAGTGTTTAGGGAATCGAGTCCTATTTTACATTAAAAATCGGATGTAAAGAGCTTGACTCTAGTAAACTGAAGAAAGACCTAACTCCCAGGATAGCTGCTCTTTAAGTGCTGCACTAAGCCACCACGTGAAATCCTGAAGAACAGTCACAGGTAATACAATTCATCATAATGACAAACTTGGCAGTATTATAGCTTCCAGTCCACTTCTACTCTTGGAATTTATCTTTGCTTTCATTATTACGTTAAATTAAAAATAAATGAAGTAGTGATGGAAAAATGTTACGCTGCTTAAGCCAAGCTAAAACATACCTTTATTGACCGAACTGAATGTGAAACGAAAGAAATCACATTTAAGGAAAGATGACCAGCATTCTTCAGGAACATTATACAGTGATCACTGAACATTTCCAAGTCTACTAGCTTGGTTTTCTCTTCCAGTGCATAGACTAACTGCCAGTTCTCCATGCCACTGGAAGCTACTGGTGCCTTCATCAACTATAAAACCAAAAAACAACCTTGCATTACTAAGATACAGTAAGAGTTACAAATGAGAGGTACAGACATATAGGTGATCCCATGCAATGTTTTATTGCAAAAGACTATCAGTTTGTGCTGAGGGGTTTTGCCTGACTAAAACTGCAGATTTTTAAACTCTCTTTACTTGGGCAAAATGGAAGAACTATTTAGTAACATTTGGAAAAGTAAGTTCAGTTCTCATAGATTAATCAACAGAAGATTTTCATGCAATAACCGCTTCCAGTGTGGCCAGAACCGTAGGTCATTTGGTTATATAGACTGAGATAATCAACTTAAATTTTAATACAGGGGAAACAACTGTTAAAGCATACTCATTTATTGATGTTGCTGAAGGAGTTAGAATCAAACTGGCAGGTTACAGGCGAGACTCCATCTACTACTACCAGTCTTTCCATCCATGCAGCTCTGTGTAATTCTGTTAAATTATTTCAGTAAGATGTGAAGCACTGAACTAAAAAGCCAGCCTTACTATTTCTGTATCAACAGGTATCTGAGTGAATCCTATGAATCTTATTATCTGTTAAAATTACCTTATATTCCGCAGGTTCTCCGTACGTAGTAAGAATATAGAACTCGTCCTTTCTGTGCTCAATGTGGTAAATGACCCCTTTTGTTCGTGCTTGTACAAGAACAGGTAACTTAAAAGGATGTCCACAGTCAACAACCCAAACCTCCGAGGTTGTCTTGCTGTTGCTGTTGATAGTGAGAAAACGCCTATCTTTTGTGCAATATATGTCCACAAAGAATCTGTAAGGAATAATTCAAAACAAAAAAAACCCTTAAACTTTATTAGTACTTTAAAAATACATCACTTGTTTCAGAATCATAGGCTTCTATCTGCAAGGTAAGAAACGGCATGCCTGTAAGTAGGCCGGAGAAATTCCAGGCTACTTGATTCCCAAACCCACTCCTGCTGCATTTATCCTGGGATTCAAAAACCCACAATCTTGTGTGTGGAACCTGAAATCTGCAAAGAAAGCTGTTCAGTTGTTGCCCAACTGAATCCAAGTTTTTGCATCACTGAGATAGACTGGAAGTTCATTGATGTAAAATTGCTTTAAAATTCAGGCAAAACATAGAACTTTTTATTGAGCTTGTAACCCTATTATTAAAAAAAGTAATAATGGATAATTAAATTAAAGGACATTATGTAGGAACAGCAATAACAAAATAAAAGTAAGAACTATTTTAAAGATAAATTGATAAAAAGCCTGTTACTGACCTAACTTCGAAGCAAGGCAAAAAAGACTATTTAAAAAAGAAAACACAGAGGCCTAAAGGAGACAAGAAAGACAGTGCTGCAATGATAAAGCTGGAAACTTGGAACTCATTTTGCAACTATCTAGGAAACCAGGAACTATCTACTGGTTTTAAACGCTTCTAAAATCTCAAAACAGAAAACGGAATGATAACCACTGGTTAGATGCTAAAATTAGACAAGTTCAGGCTTAAATTCAGATTCAAATTTCTTTGAGTCATCCTAACTAACTGGAATGTCACATCTTGGGACACTGCAGTTTCTTTGCCATTCTAAATCTCTAAGACTGAATGTATCTAAAAGCAAAACTGTCCAACACAAAGATCAAGATGATTTCAGCAAGAAATTGCAGGGTTGAGTACCATAATCTGCATGACACAGATCAGATACATGACTGCAACAATGATCCCTCTAGACTTCAAAATATTTGACCGAGGAAAAGTAGATGTTTAGATAGCATTTTCAGTGCCTTTAATTATTTGCAGGTGGAGGAACTCCAGGTTTTTCTGGTACTATTGTTTTTTCTAATTGCAGCCTCTTGACATCTTTAGGAGGACAGGCACAGCAGGGAATCTGAAGTCTGCGAGGAATCAGCCTCCTGCCTCTCTAACACATGCGAACTTGCCAACAGTGAGCACTGCACTCAGTAAGGATTCCAACAAAGGTTACACTTCTCCCCAAGGACTCTGACCTTGATAGTACTTTTTTTTTTTTTGTCTTTGTGGCTTTTTTTTTTTTTTTACGGAAGTCAAGAAACTAGCAGCTTCTGGAAAAAAAAATAATCTGATTGCCTACCTAAAAGAGCTGGTGAGATGTAGAACAGACCTGCTCAATGGCAATACAAAAGAATGTCTTGCCATCTCTGAGGAACAAATGAGTTCAGTTATGAGCTGCAATAGCACATGAACCTTTAGAGTAAGTTTCTAGTAGATTTACTGTAATGACTATGACCTTCAGAATTATGCCAACAGTTTCCCTGTGGGGAAGTGTCAGGTCAGTGCAACTTGGTTTTTCAAAAGTATGCATCAAATGCAGCTGGAACAAAAGGATCTTATTTACTCCATCTCAGTTGCAGATTTTTTCCTCTCTCTCTTTTTTTTTTTTTTTTTTTTAGATGAAAGTATAATTGAAATCTTTCAGTAAAGTACTGAGTGTGTAACTTGAATTAAGAATAATCACAAACATTTATGGAATGCTGTATAAATATGCCACATGCTACATGGCTGAAAAACTAGTTCTGCACTCAATTTAGCAAGAGCCTTCTTGTCTCCCTAAACCACTGCTTAAAGAAAGGTTATTGAGAGGGTATTAAGTCAACAATAGTTCTGTCTCTGGGAATGCTGTAATGATTTTGCTCATCCATTACCCAGAGCAAGGATTAGCCTGAACTTCTGTGTTTTTTAAAAGATGTATCAGACATCAATAGCAGAGAAAACAAAATGAAATCCACAGTCTGATTTACCCTGTATGAAACTGTCACACATTCATTAAAGGACACCCTGACCTGCGACTGACCTTGACATTTATAAACTCAGCTGAACTCGTGAGGTAAGAGAGGAAAGTTAAATCTCTGTTGATCATATATCAAGAGGAGAACAGAGCACATTCTCAGACTGCATAAGGCACTAGTGACAGCAGAACACAACTTTAAAAATGCCTTTTACCATTTAGAATACAATACAAAAGAATTTGTTTCTAAAAGCAGTTATATTTTACATATAAAATACTCTAGAATATGTAAAGGACTTGTTATATTTTAGGTAAGTATTACCTTGCGTCTCGTTCTGTATAAACTAACTTAGTAAGTTTCTGATTAGTGAAAGTGGTCATAAACACATTCTGGCATTTAAGATTCTTCTGACTTGTGTAATACAGAACATCATTTGTAGCCCATTCTGGAAAAAAGACAAATGCATATCAAATTTGGAACAGTATATACTATTACTGAGAGAAAATGGAGCTCTGTGAACACTGGACCCGGTGCTGAAAAAGGCGGGTTACAGCTGACGTGGAACCAAGGACAGTACTTCTACGTTCCAGAGGCTGGGGTAAGCCACAAAAATATTTTTCCGTGTTTTCTCTGAAACCCACAGAACAGGAATCTTGTAATATATTAAAAAAAAAAAAAAAAGGTAGAGGACAGTGTTCAAAGGCCCGGGAAGAGGAAGCTCCTGACCCTGGGGGGGTTCTGGAGGTAACGGGAAAATAGAAGGTATGTGGCTGTTTAAAACTGAGCAGAGAAGCAAGTTTACATGGAGTCAGTAAGATAATAAAGTGTATGAGCTCTGCAGGACTGCACCTGACCTTGTGCAAACCAGTCAGAGAGAAGAGACAATGTATCTGCCCTATGGGTACTTCTCCAGTTCCTATCCCTGTTCACCACCATTAGAAACATATAAATCTAGGAAGGTTGCTATTCTGAAGTTTAATAATCTGGCTGATCCAGCCAAATTACTGCTGCCTCTGCTGCTCCTACAGCCACCAGAATGACGTTTAATACCTATGCTTTAAAAAGTTCTTCTATGCTGTCTTAGTGATGCTAAGGGTCTATGGCTATCAGGGACTTCAGTTGTAGCGGTAACGGTTTAATAACTGGAACGTTTTGCAAAAATACCTTTATATTGCAAAGTTATGTCAGTAAATTTTTAAAGAAGTGTATTGAATCCAGTAAAAAGAACGACATGCATGACTGTTCAAATGTGTGAGTGCTTGCTTTTACAGTGAAGGAAAACTTGTATCATTAAAGCAGTCACTTTCATCCACATCAGATAACTTGTAATTGTGCAGTGTGGAAGTATTTTAATATGATTTGTAGACTAATAAAAATGTTGTGTGAAAGCTGGTGTGATCTGTAGGACATTTACAAATAACTTACCGAAACTAAATACACTTGGAATTACTTTTTCCACGACAGGAAAATTCCCAAGTTTCACAATAACGCAGGTTGCCTCTTCAGAGTTTTCACTTTTTAAGCTGATGGCCATGTATGTCTGATCTGGTGAAATTCTGATTCGTTGAATAAAGGCATCAGAAAAGCCAAGATCCTCAGTACTGAATAAAAAGTCAGAATTTCCTTCATCCACTACACAAAAAAAAAAGAGATAGAAAAAAAATCTGTAGTTAAGGCACTGTCAAAAAAGAACAGTGGTTGTTAATGCCTGTATTTACCAAGCCTGCCTGCAATATTCACAAGCACACTACTGGAATTTATTAACCACAAATATGTCTTGCAAGATATTTGCAAATACACTTTGTAAAAATAAATTTAAAATATGCGTTTCCAGGGAAAAAGTCTTGTAGTTCTAGTTAAAAATATTTTTAAAGTGTAGACCTTAGCTTCTAGTAAATGTATTAAAGATCAGATACCTAAAGCACTGTTGTTTCTAGTGAACACAGTATTTTATTTTCCACCCGCTCAGAAATAAAGCATGAATGTGCTCTTCCTTTTCCAAAATGTTAAGGCTCTGAAAAGAAGTGACTTCTCTCTTTCCCCTCCAGAAACTTGCCTTAGTATCAATATACACTATTGTCTCTCTTCACCTCACTTTTTCAGATTCAGGATTCAAGAATTATTAATCATTAAAGAATTTTATAAAAGTATTTTTAGTTCTTCTAAGAAACAGCAATTAAGCTTTAATGTAAAGATGTACACCAAGTGATACATGTATATAATTTTTATTAATTTTACCATGTTAGGAACTCCCTTACCGCTATCTGCTTTTGAAAGAAATATGCAGCCATTCTCTTCAAAGTACACGTTCTCTCCAAACCTGATCTGTTCAACAGAAATCGAACATGTTTCAAGTCCAACATATAGTGAGACTATTTCCTTAGAATCGCTATGTTCAGTCATTGTCCTCTACAACACAGTTGTGACATACACAAACGACAGAATATAGCACATATATTTGATAGCGAAGAAGGGACTGCACACAGAGAAAGGTTCTCTCAGTGTTAGGGTACTTAAGCTACCTATACCTGCTCTAAACTTAACAAAAGGCTCAGATCCCCTGCCATTGCTCTTGTAACTTACATTGTCTTGTATTCTTTATCCAAAAGTCAGATGATTATTTTACAATGATTACTGTCTTTGTTTGCTTTTGCCTATGGAAAAACTAAGGTAAATACAATATCGTAACAGGTATAAGCTGTTCTAAACACACGCTCAAAACTAGCACCATAAAATAACCAGTAAAACAGCATTTTGTAGCAGGGATGGCTTCACTGCATTTTATTTGTACTCAATGATGAGTTTGTATTTTTTGCTGCTTACCCTTGGGCTTCCTGTATTGAACATACACTTATTGTGCAATTCTTCTAATTTTTCCTTGATTCTTTTTGTCATAGCTTTGTATCTTGCTGAAATGTCATTCCAGTTTTCCTGCTCTGATTTCAGAAGATTCTTGTACCAAAGCTCGGATGTTATTATGGATGTATTTTGCTTCTGTTCCGAAGGGATTTTTGTTCCTTCCTGTTAAGTAAGGAAAGACAACAAGGGCTACAGGCCAGCACTCTGTGCTCTGATATGAATATACTGAGGCAATAATGGTATTTCCTGAGCTACAGACCCAAAACCAACTTTGCATTATTACAATAGTATGTGCCATTAAAAAGAAAAACCCCAGTCAGAGTAAGTTTTTCTTCTCAATTCTTCATGATCCTTTCGGAGGTGTTGTCAAATGTGCTTTACTTAACACATTTACTGAAGTCTTCCCTTCAAAATTTAGGGTACTATTAATGTATTCTTTTGATTATATGTAAATATTTTTGTTCTTGTTCTAGAACTAGTATTTATCATTTTTAATGGAATTCTGTTATTTCTTCCTTCTTCAGAAGTGTTTTCTCATAACTTTCCTGCCTTGAGAGTATCATTTCTCATTTGTTTTCCTAGATGCCAATGCCACCCACACCTCTGTCCCTGTACCGTGGAGTCCTAGCAGCTTGTGCAGGTTCTTGTTCCACCTCCTCAAAAGTGTTAGTATAAATGTTCATAAGGTGCAGAATGCAGTGAAGCAGTGAACTGATGTGGGTTCTACAACAATTTTATCGGGAATAAGCTTAAGGATGTGGTTTTCCACGATCCGTGAGCAGACTACTGCTACCTCGTTGCCACTAAGGCTGTCTTTTCTTGTGAAAATGTTAAAAATGTGTTAAGATTGCTAGAACACCACTACTTCTTTTTGCTTTCTGTAAAATCTCATTTGATTGAATAAGCTTAACAACATGTATTACAGTACATAACACTGCACACACCACACAAAGTAGCACTTTATAACATTTGATGTGTTACGTGAATATGTCTAAACTTTAAAAAGCAGCATATACTGTTTACCCCATCCTCACTTTGCATCAAGAACTGTTG
Organism: Eurystomus gularis; assembly: GCA_013400335.1. Classification (NCBI taxonomy): domain Eukaryota; kingdom Metazoa; phylum Chordata; class Aves; order Coraciiformes; family Coraciidae; genus Eurystomus; species Eurystomus gularis. The sequence goes on along the minus strand of VZZY01011091.1, from coordinate 133,273 downwards.
GTTTGCTCCTGGTTTGTCTTCACAAGTGCATGAGCTCTAAAATGTGAATGTTACAAGTTTGAAAGGAGAAACTCTGCTCCAGTTAACTCCCTACGAATGTAAACCACATCATTCAAGAAAGCATATGAGTGTTCATTACTGCTTCAGACCAACTAGTCAGCTAGTCAACCAACTGAAGTTGGTTCAGACCAACTTCAGTCCCTCTAGCCTAGTATATCAAATCAAAAGTAAAACTCAAAGAAATTGCAGGATGTGTTAGTTGTACGACCCTCTCCCCAGTCACTGGAAAAACTGCTGTAAGAAAACACCGTTCCCCAAACCAGAAGCAAGCACAGATGATACTCCCCAACAGCTTTTCCCCCAGCCTTCAATGACTTTAGCTCAGGAATTTCCTGAGAAACACGTTTAAGATAAAATAAACCAAAACACCAATATTTTTAAACAGTACTTAGGCATTATGCATATATATCAGCTTACAGGCTGTTCATAAAAGTTTACCGCAGTGAACTTTTATAATACCTTTAACAAACCCTGTTATAGAAACACAGGAACAGAAGACCTGAAATTATTTCAGACCGTTTTCTGACTCTGTGCATGATATATTGCTACCTATTTACATAATATTTACTCACAGAAATAAATCCAAGTACCCTTTAGTTTATCACATGTGAATACAATTACAAGAAGCCAACAGAGTATTTTAATATGGTGCAAACCATGACTTACTGGTAGGCACAGAAAAAGTAAATTTTTTTTGAGCCAGGTCACAGTGGTTTATTATGGTGTCATCAGTTTGGACACTGCCTCTACACTAGTGATCTCTCCCTGCAGTTTTCTTCTGACATTTTATAAAAATCTTTCTGGAGGATACCCATTTTTAAAAAAATTGCTACGGGAGGAAAATCTGCCCAAATGCAGCCTTACATCAAAACAGTATAGGGAAGTTCAACAATATGTCGTTAAACATAACTGTAATCATAGTATTTATTCCCCTGCTCAAAGCATGTTTCCTCGACACTTTAAAAATACGGCTGACTTCTGTAACAGATGTGCCAAGGTGGTTACTGGCACTAAGTCTATACTTAAACTGCATACCTTGCAGGAAAAGAATCTCGATGGCAGGATGCTTCCAGGTGGCACAGTCCTGTGTGTGCATGTACATCCTGAATGGTCCAAGATGTGGCAGTTTTTCGGTTTTATTTTAGTATAAGGACATATTGTTGGAAGATGGTTCTGCTTAGAGTAGTATTTTACACTGAAACTCAGACCTTGAAGATTTCGCAGTCCAATGCATGACATCCTAACCTTCATTTCTTGATAGCCAACCTGGAATTTCTGAGAATGGCAAACTGCTGATCATTTACACTGTGTACGTGAAATATACATAACATACACTGTGTATGTGAAATATACATCACGTACACTGTGTATGTGAAATATACATAACGTAGACGGCCGGTAACGCTTCCGTCTTCCTAAGACATGAGATTGATTCATTAGGTGAATCAGATGAGAACCGTAAAACTTAAGCTGTTTCTTCACACGGAGCTTAGCTTGCATTTAACCTGCTACTTTACTCCAAAACGTGGTTCCTGGCGGCTGAAAGTTTAATGAAACTACGAACGCAGAGGAAGGAAGGTGCAACTATGCACGTTTAAAAGTTGGAGAACCAAAAACCGGGAAGGTATTCGGGAGCTTCCTCCCCCACCCTCTGCAAGTATCACCGAACAAAATCCCACTATCGCCAGAGGGTAACTGGACAGCAAGGGCTGACCCGGCTCGCAGGAGAACTGACTGCGCTGCGGGGGGAAAGGCCGCACGCGTTCCGCCGCTCTGTTCCGCCCGGGCGGCGGCCAGAGAACCCAGCCCAGCCCAGCCCA